>JAHBMJ010002503.1:0-18384 GCA_018398765.1 Chromera velia | reverse complement strand
CTCTCTCTCTCTCTCTCTCTCTCTCTTTCTTTCTTTCTTTCTTTCTTTCTTTTCTTTCTTTCTTTCTTTCTTTCTTTCTTTCTTTCTTTCTTTCTTTCTTTCTTTCTTTCTTTCTTTCTTTCTTTCTTTCTTTCTTTCTTTCTTTCTTTCTTTCGTTCTTTCTTTCTTTCTTTCTTTCTTTCTTTCTTTCTTTCTTTCTTTCTTTCTTTCTTNCACACACACGTTTACACACACACTTACACGCACACTTACACACACACTTACACACACACACACACACACACACACACACACACACTGACACAACACACACACTTACACACTTACACACACACACACACACATACAAACATACACACAGTTGGTTTCTAGGTTGGTTTACGTTGGTTATAAGCCTACTCCTAGGCCTACTCCCTAAGTGGCCCCCCAATGCGGTCACTCGACTGGTTCAGTATACCCCATACTAAGAATACTAATTAATTTTAGATCCGTTCTTATAGTAAAATAAGTATTAAGTAATTTAAAGATTATTCTATATGATTATGTATGAATGAATGAATGAATGAATGAATGAGTTAGGTTAAAGCTGGTGAGCTACCTCTTAGGCTCTGGCCAACCCGGCATGTCATGCAGAAATTCGTTATGCAACCTAGGTTCCATGGGGTATTTGAAGGCTTGCAAGACTAGGCGGCCCCTTCGCTTTAGTTTTAAGCACACACGCCGGACGGAGGTGCCCCAGTCCTCAGAAAAGACAAAACCTGCATATAGCACACAACAGACTACCCCCCCACCGGTCTTCTCCCCCACAAGAGCAAGAATATATATATATATATACATATATATATATACATACGTGAGTAATTACTAGAATATATATGCAATTATAGGTAATTAGCACCCCAAATAATTAGCAATATTCCAATTAAAAGTACTTACTTACATATGTATATATATATTATTTAAATTATAATTAAAAATATAAATACTAAACAAATTAATTAATTAGCTTGAAGAACATCAAATTTGTTTGTATAATTTGACTCGAATCAATTAAATTCATTGCAGCAAATAAGCTAGTTAAGGCTAGTATTAGCACTACAACTAGTGCTACAATAATTTACTTAGTAAATTAAATTTGCCTTTATGAATGAAACTTAATTTTAGAGTTGCTAGTAGATTTGTTATGACTTGCCAATACAACCAAAAATATAATGTAGTATGATTGTATAAAAGTAAAAAAACATAGTAGACTGCGAAACAACCTGGACTGGACTCTTCAGGCATCCATCGATGTGTCTCTTCATGTATGTGATAATCGTTTTTTTAATTGATCGTCCAATGGCATCCATCTATCTTATAAACCGCATGATAGGTGCGGACTGTGACTGCCTCCTTTCAGCTATTTTCCATACGTGGTGTGCAGTCTTGTTTTGTCCTTCTGCTTTACTGCCTTCTACTGCATGCTAGAGTTCTCTGCTCTCCTTCCAGAATGCACTCGTTTTGTCCCTTCTGTATTAATTTCTGCATACAGCTGGCCGATGAAGAACATTCGGAGAAGGAGAAGGAAAAGCTGGTGAAAAAGTTTCAAGAGGAAAAGGTCGGTCACCCTTTCTTTACTCTTTCTAATCATACATTATCCACACCTCTTTTGGTTCCCTTCTTTTCCGTCACCCCCCTGCCTTCCTGTGTCTCTGCCTCCCTGTATATGTACATGATCGAAGTTTCTCTGGATACATCCCGCTGTCTGTCTATCTGCCTGCCTACTTGCTAGCCTACTTTTCTGTCTGCTTCTCTCTCTCTCTCTCTCTCTCTCTCTCTCTCTCTCTCGCTAGCTCTCTCTCACTCACTCTCTCTGCCGGTGCATATGTGTGTCCGTATGGGTGAATGCATGTGCATTCACAATCCACTTACTTACGGTTTTGCATCTCTCCGTCCGCAGCTTCAGATCTGCAGCGACATGGTTTGTTCATTTGATTGCCTCTTTCTGTTCTTCCCTCATTATGAATATGGTTTGTGCGTATGTGTATTCTTCACTCAAACTGAAGTTGTCCTATTTCTCCTTTTTGTCCCTCACTTCCGTTTTCCTCTGTTTCATGATCAAGCAAGAGCTCCCCGCTCTCTTTTGTAAAAATTAATTGTCAAAAGCTTTCTCCTTATAGACGTTTATGAAAAGTCCCTCTCTACTCACCGGCCTGAGTTGTTTATGCTCTCTTGTATCTGCAGTTCGCCTTCGTTGACCTCGAAGGTCACGCCTACGAGGCAAAAGGAGCGCACGGTGCGACACCACAAGCCCTGCAAGTGCAGCTCAAAGGTTGGGACTTCTTAAAGTTTCACTTCTGTTGACCTCACAGAGTGCTAGCTAGTGCAGAGTATGTGTAACACTACATGGCGTCTCTCATTTGTTGCATCTCCATTAATTCTTGTATTTATCTCTTTTGTACAACTGCCGCTTAGAAGACTTCCAGCTCAGCAATGGTGCTACACGCTGTATTCTAGATCATAGTGATACAATGATGCATATGTGATTAATCTCATTGCAGAAGCGCGCATGTGTCTTTTAATTGGGAGCCCCCCATGGGAGCGTTCTGCTCCGTGTCGATGATGCAAGGCACTGTCTCTGGAGGTACGTCAGTAATTAATCGTGCAGGATTCATGTCTGTAGGTCCAGTTGGTAGATGAACAAGTATCGAGAGGGAAGAAAACTCTATAAATCAAACACCTTCTTCTGAATTAGGAGAAATGAAAGGAAAGAGCAAAGTACGACGGCTACCCCTTTTACGTTTCCCGTTCTTCATTTGTGCCCTCGAGGAAGCCACTCGAAGACGAGGAAGACAGACTTGGCGCATGGGTCCTCTCATTTTATGGATTGTGTGAGGGGACATTATTGTTTCCTTCTCTCCATGGCTTGAAAGGGCATCATTGCTTCCTTCTCTGCATGGCTAGAAGGGATATTATTGTTTCTTTCTCTGCATGTGTGGCTGGAAGGGGCATCATTACTTCCTTCTCTGCATGTGTAGCTGGAAGAGGTATCATTGCTTCCTTCTTTGCATGACTCTTTCATGTCAAAGAAGGGCACTCGTGCTTCCTTTTTGAATTTTGCGAGGCCTCATTCGGTCAGTTTCTCACTGATTCAGAAAAGGCCGTGAATCACTCGATCTGCTTTGGTTTAAATAAAAGAAAGAAAGAAAGGAGGGCTGTCTTCTGACTTGGTTGGGCCAGGTGCATGCGGGGCTCCATGAATTCATACACATCTCTCTCCTTTGGATTCTGATCCAACAGCTCTCTCCCTTTCTCTCTCTCTCTCTCTCTCTCTCTCCCTCTCTCTCTCTCTCTCTCCCTCTCTCTTTCTTTCTCTCTCTCTCTCTCTCTNTCTTTCTCTCTCTCTCTCTCTCTCTCTCTCTCTCTTTCTATCTGTCTGTCTGTCTGTCATTCTTTTGGTGTTTCCCGTTCTTTATTTATCTAGCTTGAAAATTGAAACAGGGGACTGCAAACGTCTGCGGGGGACGCATCAGTGCATATGCACATATATTTTACATGATGGGACTCCAACGAGCCCATAGACCTATTTTCATCTTTTGTACACTTGCATCATTTATGATACGATTCATGATCCGAAGATGGCTCCTTTGTTCATGGACGTGCAGGTTCGTAGTTTTTGTTTTGGAGGGAACTCCGTACGCGGACGGTGTTTTTATTTTTGATATGTACTTTCCGAACAACTTTCCAAATGTTCCGGCCCCTAAGGTGGGTTCAAAGCATGAAGAAGTACATTTTTTTTTCTTGCTTTTTTTCGGTTCGATCTCACTCTTTCTCCTTGCTTTTCTCCACGCTGCACGCACTCCTGAATTTTTGGCAAAACCTCTTTGAAAAGTGAATTTTATGGTTTTTAAAGGGGGTTTTAGCGTGGTTTTAGGGGGGTTTTTGCCCCTCAGAAGAAGACTTTTTGCCTATAAAAGAATTTTTGGCAGCTCATAACCAAAACGTGAACCAATGGTTCATGAGTGCGTGCAGCACGCTTTTCTCTAGCTTCCTTTTCTTTTTGATGCCTGTATGATCGCCTTCTCTGTCTGTTTTTTTCTCTGTAAATCTCCTTCCCTCCCTCCCTCCCTCTCTGTATATATATATATATATATATATATGTGTGTGTGTGTGTGTGTGTGTGTGTGTGTGTGTGTATGTATGTGTGTGTATGTGTGTGTGTGTATGGTGTGTGAGTGACTATGTGCATTTCTGCCCTGAACCCATGTCTCTTTGCTTGTCCGAGTCTGCAGGTCAAATGCTGGTCTGCACGTCACTGGAAGGGGAGGCGAACCGCGGAGGCCAACTATTATATGCATATCGAGAGAGAACTACTCCAACCTAGACTCCAACCACCTCCATCCGTGGCTGTACTGGTCGGAGTACGTCTGCTTAATGCTCTTGGGAACTTTTGAAGCGGACTCTGACCAGCAAAAGTGGAACGTCCAGACTTCTACTACATCTGAGGTCCAAATTTTTTTTTCGGGATTCTTTGGGCTTTCTTCTTATTATGGCTGCTATCACATAAGAAGATGTACCTAGCCTATGACTCGCTTTAGCGTTCTTTTGTTTGGATCATTTCTTTTTGTCGATCGAACAGATTTACTTCACCTCACTGTATTACTTTGAAACGTGTGGTTTTCCTCTCCTCGGCATTGCTCAATGCCTTGCCTTCAGAATCTGATCTGCATCGTCCCCTTCTTCGTGTGATCGAGGTTTCAGAGCCTCCATCCATCTATCCATCTAAAGTAACTGTTGAGCGCCTACAGGGATTTGCCCTTTTTTCAAACTGTCCACGCATACATACATATTCCCCATGTTTGCAGGTGATTCTCTCGCTGCAACTGATAATCTTTAGGGAGAGAGACCTAGTGGTGGTAGAACTGGTCAGTCTAGCTGCCGATTGGATCCTTTTTCTGCTGAATTGATTGACAATGTCAAGGGAACCTTCGTTTTAGCATATTAGATGCAGAGGTAGAATGAAGTTGAGGTCCGTATATGCTGGAGAGAGAAAGTGGACATGAGGACACGTTATGCGTATGTTGAATTCATAACTCTCTTTGACAAGATGTGCACGACGATCTCTGGAGATGCCGCAATGTTATCTTCCGGTATGCATTGAAATTTCTGAACTTAAGTTTTCCATATGCCGTCGCCTTATATAGGGATTGTCGAGGACCAACCGTTCCCTTGAAAGGGAAAGATGCATCAACTCGGTGGTAACCCTGACCCTTCAGAATGGAGTGCTGCGGTTGATGCAGCGCCCTGTCCCCCGCTATGCCGAACCCTTTAAAAAGGCCACGAAGGCCTTCTTTTTGTATCACAAGAAGGACCTTTGAGTGAGAGTTGACCGGTTCGAGGGTGTGTGCATGAGCGGGACGGCTAGTTCATGGATCGAGTCGCCACTTTTGACAAGGCTGTGGAGGAGCTAGAGAGGGACTCGGATGGGGGGCCTGCTTCCTTCTCCGGCTCCTGAAAGGGTGTACTCGCTTCCTTCGACGTCTCTGTGTACATGTGTTTGTTGAAGGGGCTTCTGCTTCCTTCTGCGAGTGGGGACCCGGTGATGGAGGGGCATTTCTACTTCCTTCTGAGAGTGGGGTGATGGAGGGGCATTTCTGCTTCCTTCTCACAGTAGGTGTATGCATGTATTTACGTGTGTGGGCATGTGAGTACATGTCCCTATAGACACATCTGTTCCAGCCGCGCCTCCATGCATCTCTCATGGCATTGCGGAGAAAAAAAAAGAAGGGGAAGGGGAAAACAATAGATGTTGCGCTGACCAATCGACGGGTTCACTTCTTTGAGTCTCTTATTCCTATTCTTCGGAATCCCCTTCACCATTCCTAAATTCAACTTCGTTTTCTTTTCTTCTCTTTACACCTAGTAAAGCTACGTGGGGCGCCTTACAGAAGGAACGATCGAGGAATGGTTAAGTAAGTGGTTGATGGCTTTTGGTACTATGCATTGTCTGTTTGTCACCCTTTCCACTGGTGTCACATCTACTGTCCTGCCTTTATCTGCCTTTGTTACATTTACCCTTTCTACTCTCTGCTCCACGTCTCTCCCCTCTCGCGATTTTGACTTCACGCACCGGTCCTTCACCTGTCTGCCAGCATCTCTCTTCTCTTCTTTGAGATCCCACTCTAAGTCCCACTTTGGGCATGCAAAAAGAAAAAGTAAATGGAGATGTCCACTTTCACCATTATTCTCAGAGTCTTCGTTGTTCGGAAGCTTCAATCAAGATATAAGCAGACCGAAAAAAGAAAGCCAGCTGCTGTATGCTGCTTCTGCTCTTTAGTTCTTTCACTCCCCCATATGCATAATATCGCAGCCAATCAATGCTATGCTAAACGTGTTGGTGGTGTTACATACGTAGAGTCTTGTTTGCCCTGAAAGATACCAGGAAAAATAATGAATGTATGCTTGAAGCATTTATCACAACCGCTTGGATCATACACAATTTGAATCATTTTAAATTGTTATACTATAATTTTTATACAAAATGTACTATAACTTACTATATAACTTGATCTACAATTAAGTTTTTAGAATATACTTTTCTCTATAGACTTTTCTAAACATTATATACAAACGTTCTTCAAGTTTTAGAAATTTAAAAAAATATAGATTTATTTTTTAATTGATAAACTTGAAAAAATAAGAATTGATGAATGAAGTAGTGAATGAATTAGAATGCTAGTTAGAATGAATGAATAAATTGAGACAGTTAAAGCTAGTATAACTAGTAGTATAAGCTAGACTTAGCTAGTAAACCTAAAAGTGAACATACCTCCTATATCGCGCACCACTTGGGCTCTGCTCAATTACGGAGAAGTTATGAGAATTTACCTCAGACTAACGACAGATGGACATAACAGGAATTCTTAAGACCGGGGGTTAAAGACCCTACTAGTCACCCTATGGCCAGCCACACCTATAGGCTGTGACCTAGTAGCTAGCCCAAAGGTGGAACCAGTTAATGAACCTAGCAATCAACTAGTCAATCAATCAATCTCTAGAACTTTTTTTACACAATATGTAGCAATTGACAATTGCCAAAATTGGGACATTTTATGATGAATGATGATGAATGAATGATACACATTTTTTTTACCAATTTGTAGTAATTTCATATAGGTCTACACAAGGCCAGTACTAGAAGCGAGGGACCTAGTGAGGGACCCCGGTTCATTTCTCGTCATTCGACTCAAGAGCGGACGACAGTCCATTGCATCCTGAGTATGCAAAAGATAACCAGATCTGGTCCAATCTCTCTCTTTCGCTCTTTCTTTCTTTCTTTCTTTCTTTCTTTTCTTTGTTTCTTTCTTTCTTTTCTTTCTTTCTTTCTTTCTCTCTCTCTCTCACTCTGTGTGTGTGTGTGCTTGTATGTGTGGCTTGCTGCGTCAATCACCCCTTCGCGATCGTATTTCGATTCAAAAAACAGAGAAATTGCCGCAGCCTCTCCTCCCCCCCCTCATGGACTAAAGTCCCCAACCGACTAAGCCAAGACTGGGGAGGGGCACGGGACCGTCCGGGGCCGAATATATCCCTCAGCTGAATCCAGTTACCAAACTCCACTGCCGTGTCCACCATCTGATCGTACTCCTTCTTCCACCTTCTGAACGTTGTGTGGAATTTTATCTTGGCCCACCGGGTGGACTTCTCTGCGAGGAGCTCGTCCAGCAGACCCTTCAGGGTCTCCTCCGACTCCAAAACATGACAGGCCTCGTAATACCTGCACACACACACGCACACACACACACACACACAGAGAGAGAGAGAGAGAGAGAGAGAGAGAGAGGGAGGGAGGAAGAGAGCATGTACACAGACTAACACGAACACAAACATGCCATGAACACACACATACAGACAAGAGTGAGAGAAGTCCAAGGAACGAATCGAGGCAGCCCTCCGAGGAAAGAAAAAGAGAGGAGCTGGATTGACAGGAGGGAGAAAGCCAAGAGTATGAAGACATTTCAAAACGGAGAAAACACGGAGAGAGGAAAAGGCCTCGAGACGAAATGAGAAAAGGAGAGACGAAAGGAGAGGGGGGAACGAAAAAGGCCCATTTCTGAATTCTCAACCAAAGATACAACATGCAGGCAGAGACAGGGACAAAGTCTCTCTCTGTCTCTCTTTCTACAAATGCACGCTCATAGCTACCGACGGTGACTCTCTCCCACACAGATAGATGGATAGAGATACAACACAAATTTCCTTCTTTTCCCTTTTCTCTTTGCACGTACACAAAAGACTACCGAAGAAGGAACAAACGAAAGGGAGAAAGAGAGAGAGAGGACGAAAGAAAGAACGCAAGACAAAAGAAGGAGTCGGTCATTCAGGCCTGCAAGGTGTAGACTTCAGAGGGAGAGATAGACAAACAGGAGGAGGGATAGATCGACAGACAGACAGACAGACAGACAGATAGACAGACAGAAAGAAAGAAAGAAAGAAAAGAAAGAAAGAAAGAAAGAAAGAACGACAGAGACGAGAGATGACGCAAGATTCTTGCCAAAACAGAGGGGGAAAACGGACCTCTCGCGATAAGAGGGGTACACCCACGGATCTGAAACATCATCCCCCCCCTCTGCTTTGCTTCCACCACTACTACAGCTGCTGCTGCTCCTGCTACTGCATCCGTTACTGCTTGGCTTCCCGTTCGCCTCCACTGAGTCCCCTTCCTTGCATGCCAAGATTGTCGTCCGGATGTCCTCATCTCGAGGGAGGCGGGATGCCTTGAAGATGCAGCTGGGCAATTTGATCCCGTCGGACTTGCACCCCTGGAGGGCGTGAATGTGGAGAAGGGTCTTTACAATCTCCCACCGCCCGCGTTTGAGCGCCACCTGCAAACACAGAAGTGAATAAATCAATCAATCAATAAATAAATAAATAAATAAATAAAGAAAGAAAGAAAGAAAGAAAAGAAAGAAAGAAAGAAAGAAAGAAAGAAAAGAAAGAAACAGAGAAAGAAAAGAAAGAAAGAAAGAAAGAAAAGAAAGAAAGAAAGAAAAGAAAAGAAAAGAAAGAAAGAAAGAAAAGGAAGGAAGGAAGGAAGGAAGAAAGAAAAGAAAGAAAAAAAGAAAGAAAGAAAGAAAGAAAGAAAAAGAAAGAAAAGAAAGAAAAGGAAGGAAGAAAGAAAGAAAGAAAGAGAGAAAGAAAGAAAAGAAAAAAAGAAAGAAAGAAAGAAAGAAAAAAAGAAAGGAAGAAAAAAAAAAAGAAAGGAAAGAAAGAAAAGAAAGACAGAAAGAAAGAAAAGAAACGAAAGATACGAAAGAAACGAAAGAAAAGAAAGAAAGAAAAGACACGAAAGAAACGAAAGAAAAGAAAGAAAAGAAAGAAAAGAAAGAAAGAAAGAAAGAAAGAAAGAAAGAAAGAAAAGAAAGAAAAGAAAGAAAAGAAAGAAAAGAAAGAAAAGAAAGAAAGAAAGAAAGAAAGAAAGAAAGAAAGAACCCTGACTATTAGTGCATGACACAAAGAAACAGCTTTTGCATTGTATCGAAGCTGGGCGACAATGGCCAAAAAATGGGACGAAGAAAGAGGATTCGCTCATCACATGCAGTGAAGAAGAAAAGCGCTCGCCCACATACCTGCAAATGCGACGCATCTGCCTTCACCCCCTTTTCAGACTGGGCAATGTAAAGTGCCACCTCAGCGCTTCCACTGTGCACAGCCGCATAGAAAGCGTAGTCATTCATCTCAATCGGGGGCGAACACTCCTCCCGAAGCCACTTCAATTCCTTCAAATTTCCTTTGATCGCTGCAACATAAGTCACCCCCCACATCCAATCTCTGCTCAGAGGACACTTAGGGTGCTGTGCGTACAGCCACCTGACAACATCCCACTGGTTGGAAAACGCAGCGTTGCCCAAGGTGGCATCGTTCCAGGGAACCCAATTCGACCGCAACCACTCGAGAACCGAGATGTGGCCTCGTTTGGCGGCACCGTTCATCGTTTCCTTGTTGAAAAGAATCCTTCTCAGGATCTGATCAAGTGCCCCCCCCCTTTTCTTGATCTCAACTTTTGACCATACCAATAGGCGGTCTAGCATTTTCACGTGACCACCCTTGGCCGCCCACTCAACAGCAACAGTCATATGTCCGGCTAAGACGTCGAGCGCCGTCGTTTCGCCCCCCCGGCCTTTGCTACTGCTGCTGCTGCTGCTGCTATTGCTAGTCATGTCGGCACGCACACCGGAAAGCTCGAGATACCTCCTGACATTCTCCCACTTCCCTGCAGGCACACACGGACATGCACGCAAAAAGAGGGGGAACACAGATTGCAACGAACGGAAGCAAGACAGAAGCAAAGTCGTAATTTGAAGGCAAAGACCGACACACAGACGCAAAAGAAGACAAGAAAGCAAAGGACCAGCAGCAAGACGTCTTGGCGGGACCGCAGACAGACTAACGTCATTCTTTGTTTCTTTTTCTCTGCCGAGCCAGAATCCATGTTATTTTGTCTCTTGGATTTCGTTTCCGTTTCTTGAATCACAAGGCCACCAATACGGACAGACCAGACAGATGATCTGCTATCTTTTCCCTCTCCCTTTGTTTCCATGTGCGCTACAGATAAGGGAAGGCAGACTGTGTGCCTCTTTCTTTGCCCACTCCGACAAATCAGCAATCAAACAAATAAGGTAAGTGAAAACAGTACAGAACCCCTTTGATTCTACGCACCTCTCTCCGCCTCGACGGCCAATGAAAGAGGGTATAGGCCCAGCTCTGGCGCCAAAAGTCCACTACAGGAGATGAACCCTGCAGTCTCGGTATTGATTTTGGGAACGAGGACATCCACGTCTCCCTCAGTCAGCCCCCCTACCTCCCTTCCGGTCTCCAACAACCATCGCACCGTCTCTATCTGATTATTCTCCATCGCATGCCTTGCAAGCTCCAAGGCAAGATCTTCAGTGCGTGCCTCTCCTAAACGGTCCGTACATTGGTCTATCAGACTGCTCAAAACGTCCGTGCGCCCTCCCAAAGCAGCACCTCTGACTGCCCCCAACAAATTCATCGACTTCTGCACTTCCACAGTGGATGGAAGAGGGCGCACAGACTCCTTTGGAATCTGGTATCCAGGAAAAATGTCAGGGGTGAACACTGAACACACAAGGGACTGCTTCCCCTTCTTCGTAGCATAATAGTGAAGGCGGTCTGAAGGGGGGAGAACCTCTAAGTCCTCTTTGACTTCCTTCTCAGGGAGGCCGTCTCTCCCGAGAGATGCCCCAAGGGCCCAGCGGAGAATGGCTTCGGACTCGACAATGTTCTCAACTCCTGACAGGCAGCACGGATGGAAAAACTCTTGCGCACGAAAATTACAGTCTTTGTTGATACACCGGAAAGGGAGTCCTACACCAGGGCCTAGCAAGGGCAGGAAGACGAGATTTGATATTCCGTTTGTCTGATGGTTCTTTTCGTCTTCTAAGGCCGCCATTTTGCCCAAAACAGAAAGGCACTACGCAAACGACAATGAATTTTGTGAGGGGGCGGTCCAACTCACTGAACTGATCAAGAGAACACCAAGAGGAGACGGGGACTTCCAGAATTAATGAGCAGCCGTTCGTGTTCGTGCACTCAGGAAACAGTCCGATCCAAATTGATATACTTGGCAAAACAACGACGGACGGTTTTCACGGACACGCACGCTGCAGTTCGGTCGGCATATGTACGTCGGAATTGTCAACTGCAGAAATCGCGCCTTTCCTGACTGTCAGTCAGAAATGGCTGCACGGAAACTCGAAACGACAGTCAGATGCGTTGATTCGTAGATCGAGGCACTCACCCAAAGAGTGTGTGCTCCAAGAATCGCGTTTGCCATTATTTTGCCACTAATTTCGAGAGTCTGTCTGTATCCTATACAGAAAATACAAGTTTTGCCACCCATTTTCGGGCATTTTCGGGCTCGCCAGTGAGTCGCCACGGGGTGGAGGGCAGCGCAGCTTTGCTTTATTGGGCCTCTTCCCATTTTTCCCGGAATTTTCCGCATAAACAAAAAATAATTAATTATTCATAGGTACGTGGAGTGGTCGAAATGCGGCACATCGGCCCCCCGCGCCCGCGGGGGGGTCAAAAATTGGTTTCGAGCGCACGCGCCTCTGATGCGCCTCTGTCAATCTGCATGTGTTTGCAGATTGGTGCAGATTGACTCTTGCCATCTCTTGCCAGTTCGGCAAAGAATGCAGTCAATCTGACAATCTGTGCAGCACAGTCACGCTGAGAACCAACGTCCGAATGCTTCTGCACCCACCCCACAGGACTGCTTTTTTGCTCTATTACTGTAGAACCAGGGGTTGGTCACACATCTGCGATGCACCTCGTCATGAGGAGCATCTCGACAAAGTCTGAACAGGACTGGGAGATTCGGGAGATGATCCGGGGTCTCGAATACGGCGAGAATCTGGACCTACATCAGAAACGTGTTCTCAATGAATTTACCTATCTGCTCGGAAGTATTGATCTGGAACAAACAGACCTCAAAGGAATCAGAGATTGGATTTCATCAAGCTGGGCCGATCTCTCTCCTTTATTCCCGATTGAACTCCGTGCTTACTGCCATGATGGATTGCTTGGCTTTATCTCCGAACAACCAGTTCGAGTGAAAAGTGCTGCAGCCATATGTGCCATGTTCCAGTTTGGGACAGTTTCTGAAGAAGAGAAGGACCGGTTTCTGCTGCATTTTCTTCAAAGGTTTCTGCAAGCTCCTGGAAAACCTTCCAGCCTGAGCAAAAGCAACACGAGGTCAACAAGTCCCAACCCTGTCGAAATTCCTCCAGAGCCCGGCCACCCAGGCCCTGCTTGTCTTCCTGAGAAAGCGGCGGAGGCATCAACAAGGACGCCTTCGCAATGCCATGAGGACGTGGGGGAGCAGGCAGAAGCACAAGTTCCCTTCAAAGTAGGCGTTAAGAAGGTTCTGGGAGATGATGAACCAGAAAAGGTCAGCAGCCTCCCTTCTTTGTTGGATCTCTCGATCGGTGCCCCCTGCTTCTTTATACGCGTGGGTGGATGTTACGCCTCCTTTTTACTGTCTGTCTTTGCGTCAAGCTCGCCTTCCGTGCCCTTTAATCCATCGATCGAGAGAGTGGACGAAGAAATCAACGAGCCTTTCCTTAGACGTAGTCCCTCACTGTTCCTCTTCCATCTCTCACTTTCCCAAGTTCTCTGTCCAGTCATTCGCTCGATGCCCATGTCTTTCCTTCACTTGTCGATCGATTTGCATCCGCGAGCGTAGTGTGCGTGTAGGTGTCGGTTGGTCGGTCGGTATGTGTACATGCATGCTTATTTGTTGGTCTGCCTATCTGCGCCTGCCCGTTTCTCCTTCCTCTTCTTTCTGATGGTCCAACAGACCTGTTCTTTGCCGGACAGTCTGTCATCGGACTCCCCCTGCAAACTGCACGTGCTTGCGTGGGTTCCTCGTTGCCTGATCGTGTCTGTATGCTTCTCTCAGTGCTTTTCGTTTCGTCCTCCCACCTTCTCACTGATCCACTCACGGTCTTTCCCCTCTCCTTGCCCCCCCGCATTGTATTCGTTCTATGCAGCCGGCCATACCACCATGACAAGGGGCGACTACTCCTCGATTTCCGCAGGGGTGTGCACGTGACGTCGGGCAAGGAGAGAGAGATCGTACATGAGTTGCACGAACGACGACATGATTGATGCATCGTCTGCGTGCTCGGCGTGTGCATAGACAAACAGATTATTGGCTCACGGGCAGGCAGTTGTGTGTAGTGGGCGGGGGGGGGGAGAGGGCGGGTTTGTATTTGTCTGTTCCTTTATAAGTGCGTGTGAATGGTGTGGAGTGATCCGTTGCTTATGTGTCTGCATGTGTGTGGTGGATCAATGGCCTTGTTGTTTACGTCTGCCCGAAAAAGAAAGCAGGAGAAAGAAAGAAAGAAAGAAAGAAAGGGAGACAGGGCCACAAGAAAGGCAAATCGGTCGTGAGGTCCCTTTCCCGAAAACTTTTTTCGATACCTTTTGCTTTTAACGCGCGTATGCAGTTTTTCCCTTCAGTATTGCTCACTCTCTCACCCTACATAGGGGCGGGCGCCTACCATGTTCTTTGAATGAGTTGGAAGCAGAAGCTGAACAGGCAGGCCGGCAGGTAACAGAAATGCGAACGACTCAAGGAAGCTTACCCCCCTGCCTGCCTACCTTTCTTCCTGGCTGATCGTCCGGTCGGAAGGTTGCTCTTCTTTCTGCCTGTAAATTCTTCAAAAACGAATCGACAAACACATGCTTGCATGCATGCTTCCTCTGATGCACTCTCCCTTCCATCTCGTTCCTCACTGCACGTCGTCTCACGCGTGTGTGCGTACTTGCATGTCTGATGTGCTTGCGTGTGCGCGTGTTTCTGTTCGTGGCTTTCTGATCCAAATGTACTCCCTCTCTGAGCCTTCTCTCCGGGAAGTTCAGGTTGATCAAGGCCGGACAGGTCATGAGACAAACAGAAAGACATGCAGACACAGATAGACGGACGAATAGACAGACACAGAGCGACACAGAAAGCCACACGTACAGGCGCACGTCGGACATGTGTTATATTACTGCAAACGCATGGCTTTGACGTCCAGGGTGTGGGCGGTGGGACGGGGGTGGCTGAACTGCACACACGCAAGTAGGGGGCTTTGGGCAAGCAGACTTTCCTCACGCCTCCGCAACTTTACACTGGGTACAGAACAGCCAGGCGGCGAACGCTGATCGAGACACTTCCTAGGGCAGTTTGGGTTGCCTCGATCCGTTCCTCAGGTGCATGTGTAAGTGCGAGTCATCTATTCCCCGTTCCAGTTCCTTTATGCATACTGCGGAGCTGCATGTGTACCCGCGCATCTGTGATCTATAAGCGCGTGTGTGCGTCATTGCGGTGTCAACGTCCGTACAACCAGTGGGCTAGTCACGTGCATAGCCGGAGGTCATATTTAACATGGAAGTGCAGTACTGAAGTCAATATGATACTAGGGTAACGTATTAGGGTTCAGACTCTAAAGTTCTAAAGAATGCTAAAGACTGAAGAAAACTACAAATAAATAAAGTTCTAGTTTAGGTTCTAGCCAGGTTTAGTTCTAGGTAAAGTTTATCTAACTTTTACATACAGTCTAGTTAACTCTAGCTAGGGCTGGGAAAAGGTTCATTGAGAAAAGGTTCAAATCTGAAAAAGTGAACCTGTTGAACCTGTTTTGAACCTGTTAAACCTGTTTTGGAGGCCAGACGTGCGGCTACTGGCACAAGGCCGGCCAGGCCCGCGCCGCCCGTGGCCGATATAGATAAAATAAGGAGCCGGAGCCGCGCGCACAGCAACTGTCCCCAGCCGGTTCAATCTATTGTGTCGGACAGACGCATGTCAGCATATGTCAGCATCATATGTCAGCATGAAAACTTATGCTGACGGTTGTAGAAGTGAAGAAGTACACGTGACTTACCAAGTTTTCCACTTGCAAGGCCCCGTATCAAAACAGACAGTCTCCACTGAAGGAATGAGGAAGTATAGAGTTTGTTTGACAGCAGTCTGCACGACAGTGTAATTGACAATATCTTTTTGGAGGGGCTGCTTCAGACTCGTGCCGGCAGCAGTCCCTCTGTTTGCTTCCGCTTGCTTGCTTCTGATGACACAATATTGCTAATTCACATGATCGGGTGCACTGATAAGTATTCGAAAACAGAGTTTCAATCCGATTTTGTGTGGCAAAAGGTTGGAACGAATGCAAACCCAGATATTTGGGTGCCACCCGCTGTAGCTGGGTGGTGGGGGCCATGGGGGGGAGCAGGGGTGCCCAGGGGAGGGGGCAACAGGCCGGGCCGGGAGCAGCAGGTCAAAGAGGCGGCGGTGCACGGAGAGGGAGGGGGAAAGCGGTGGCCGCGGGGCAACCGGTAAGCAGATAAAAGAAAGAAAGAAACGTTGTGATGGTCTTATGTTAACTAAATTGTCATGATTGATACGATCATATAAATTTAATTATGATATTTTCCAATTTTTTCAGGCTTTTTTGATTACTAATTTTCAACTATAAGCAGTGAATAACTTGAGACTAGCACCTAATGTGAGCGTAAATATTGATTTAAACTATTTAAAAACACTACTAAAGCATAGATTCTATAATAAAATGTTCTAAAAATGCATTAAAGCCTAATTTAAAGGCATAAAATAATACGAAAAAATGAGGTTTCTATTAATTAAAAGTGAACCTGTTTTTGAACCTGATTCAGGTTCATTACTTCGAAGGGAACCTTGAACCTTAAACCTTTTCCTAGCACTAACTCTAGCATATATTAACATACTTCTAGTTTTACTTAGTTCTACCTAAAGCTAGACCTAGAGTTTTATAGTAACTTTTACTGTAGCTAGTTTACTAAGAAGATAAATCAGCAGCATTATAGCAGCTTCCGTCTAGGCTTCCGTTTCTCACTATACTAGTATATAAGTCTCTCTTTTAACCTAGGCGTGATCTTTAGTTAGTTAGTTAGTTTAGTTTATGGCCCCATGGAGAACTAACTAACTAACTAAACTAACTAAATAGATTTAATCTTACAATTTAACTAGCGTTTCCACCCCTGATGCACCCCCCCCACTACCCCCCACCCCCCCCACTGGCATACAGCAGGGGAGCATTAAATTGCTCCTTAAGCTTGAACTTCTAGTTGAACTTCCTTGAGCAGCAAGTTGAGCTAGTCATATTGAGTTGGACTCAGAATAACTTAGACAATGATTAGGCTATTATAAACAATAGGTACATGATCAAACCTTAGATCAAACCTTTTATAATTTGATTTACATAATTTTACAGTTTAACAGTGGCTTAAATTTAACATACATTACAACTACGCATGCATGCCAGGGGCAAGTGGGGTGCTTTTTGCCCCCCCCCTCTGCATAGAAGACCGGCGCTTTTCCGCAAAAAACTCGTTCTCATAATTAGTAAGGAGTTAGAAGCTGAAACTTTGTGTAAGAAGACGTTATAACGATAGAAAAAGAACTACCCTAATGAATTGGGAGTTGAATTGGGCGTCGAATTGGTAGTACTACCAATTTTTTACCGCCAGTAAAGAATAAATAGTCATGTTCAGTGGTTACGTCTTAAAGAAGTCTGTTAATTCAGAGTCGCTATCTGGATAGAACAAAAAGTGATCCACTAGATTCGGAAAAGCAAATTGCATTCAACACAAAATTTAATCGACTCCATGAGGTGTACGCACAGTGCAACACAATCGGTTTGACAAAATTCGGATTTCCACGGTTCGCCTTGCGGCGGCGGTGCACACGGTGGCAGCTCATGCGGCTCTTTCTGAATGACACACTGATACTTCTTAACTCCCCCCCTCTCTTGACTCAATCGATTTATGAGGGAGTCGACAGACTATCAATCAATGGAACTGCCCTTCAAGACCAAAATCTTTAGGCCATGTGATCTCGAGTTTCTTCCATTATGTAAGTCCATCAGCAAGCTGCTTACGTTTACCAGAAACATACTGAAGCTTCACATTCATTCCACCAAGTTCCTGTGTACACCACTTCAGAATTCCTGTCAATCCTTGTTCTTTCTTGCTGACACCTGACTCTGTCTGACCGAGGGAAGTCGCACTGTCCGTGAACATACGCACACTCAAAGAACAAAACAGAATTCGAAGAGAACAGACAAGGAGCGGTAGTCTTTTCAGACCGAAGGCCTGGAAAGGGAAGGACGGAGAGGGTAAAGCACTGTTACACCATAGAATAAATAGTCATATTCAGTAGTTACATCTTGAAGAAGTCTGTTAATCCAGAGTCGCTATCTGGATAGAACAAAAAGTAATCCACCAGATTCGGAAAAGCAAATTGCATTCAACACGGAATTTAATCGACTCCATGAGGCGTGCGCACAGTGCAACACAATCGGTTTGACAAAATTCAGATTTCCGCGGTTCGCCTTGCGGCGGCGGTGCATACAGTGGCAGCTCACGCGGCTCTTTCTGAATGACACACTGATACTTCTTAACTAGTAACTCCCAATTTTGAAAAATTGGTACCTAGTCTAGTGAAAGAAGTATATGGAGTTTGAAGCTAAAATTTTGTGTACGGGCTAGACAGGGGCTCACCAGTCTCTAGCCGCAGTCATTAGACTCTAATTCATTACTAGGAACAAATTCTATGAACACTTAGAGTCACCTAAAAATTGGGAGTTACCAATTTTTTTTTAGGACTAACTACCAATTTTAGCAGAAGAGGAAGAAGAAAAAGAAACAGAAGCAGAAGAAGAAGAAGAAGAAGAAGAAGAAGAAGAAGAAGAAGAAGAAGAAGAAGAAGAAAAAGAAGAAGAAGAAGAGGAGGAGGAGGATGAGGAAGAAGGAGAAGAGGAGGAGGAGGAGGAGGACGACGACACTGCAACCGGAGGGGGGGGAAGG
>JAHBMJ010002502.1:0-12500 GCA_018398765.1 Chromera velia | reverse complement strand
ATTCATTCAGTCATTCATTCATTCAGTCATTCATTCATTCATTCATTCAGTCATTCATTCAGTCATTCATTCAGTCATTCATTCATTCATTCAGTCATTCATTCATTCATTCATTCAGTCATTCATTCATTCGAGCTTCTTCTCGGCATTGAGACAATAAAGACTCTCAAGTAAGCTGCTGCGAAAAGAGAGCTTCAGAGTCAACAAATTTCAGCCGTGGCTAAGAATAAGGAGAAGCTCCGAGAAAGGTTCGCGTCTTGAAATGACAATGAAAGAGGCAAACCGATGAATGTGTTTCTGCATTTTGATGTATCTCTCTGGGTTCCTGCTCTCATCTCACTCACCGTTCCGGGTGGAGGATTTTCTCCCTCGGCGGTGAAGCTTCGAAGATCCTCCATCTGGAAACCTCTTCCCCCTCCTCCTCTGCCCCCTCTTCCACCCCCCCTACCGCCCCTCTCCCCCCTTCCACGTCCAGACGCCTCCCCCGGCCCCGTGAGAACGACGGGCGGCTGTGGCGCTGTCTGCCGGAGGGAGGGGTCTCCTGTGACGGGGATGGCAGAGAAGAGCCTGGCGTTGTGGCGTTTTTGGACGACTATGACAGTGAACCTGATCCCCGCGACGAACGCATCCGGATCAAAATTCTTCTGCTTCGCAACATTGTGGTAGTAGTCCTTGATCTGCGTTCAGAGGCGGAGAAAACAGGGCAGGGGAAGAAATGAATGAGAGAATAAATCTGAGATGCTAAGAGCTGCATCCCCCCCCCACAGTCCTTGAAGAACCATGAAGTACCTGGTTGGAAGCCAGACAGACATTTAGACAATGAGGACAGGGAGGCATGAAAATAAACTGACTACCTTCCCCCAAATTGACAGGGACAGAAGGACAGAGACAGACAGAAAGACAAAGACGGACAGACATTCTCACCAACGCAGTTGTGTGATTTTGATCTATTTGGGCGCGTTGAAAATGCATCTTCTTTTTGCACTCCTCTTTCTGCACTTTGAGTCTATCAGTCGCATCAAGCGGGCGCCTCACTAACTGACGGACCGACCTGTGCGAGTTCAGAGTCCAACACCGAGTTGATCTGCTCATCAGAAACGCCATCTCTGAAGATGACAACATGACGAGGAGGCATCATGTCCGTCTGAGTGTGCTGTCTTCCCGCGACCTTCCAGAGTTTTCTATTCTCCATGCAGGCAGCAAACATCTCCTTGAACAGAGGGTAATCCTCACTTCCAATCACTTCCTGAGCCGCGGACTTGAGCCGTGTTCCCGTCTGAGCTCTAACGCAGTGCGTCCACTGACTCAGATGCTCGTCGACGGAGCACACCATCGCGGCGACAGATGGCTGCACCCGCGTCGCCCCTGCCTGAGAAGAGGGGTGAGTAACGTCTGCCCCCAGCACGCAGATGTCGTGCTTCTCCTTGGAGAACAGTTCTCTGATGTACGCCATCCCCTCTGCCCCCGCCGCATCCAACACCCAATTCGTTCCTCCCAGCTGGGTGTTCACCTTCAGGGCCACGTTGGACATGTACTGCGAATTCGCTCTGCCGTCTCTGTACTTGAAGGCCTTGTCAGCAATCTGCATGCAGGTATTCATTCAACGAGATGAGATGAGAATCACACCCATCGATCCATTCATCGAAGCTTACAGCAGGCCAAGGAATCAACAAGCTGACACATCCATCCATGCATCTCCAGATCGATCAACGAAGAAGCCCGTCAAGAGAATGGCCAATCAATGAAAGGCCCCAAATTTCAAGCCACCAAACCAACGACCTGACACACAAACAGACAAAAATAAAACACAAAAACCGAACACCTTCCATGGATGCATGCAGAAAGAACCTGACCGACCATGAGGGTGTTGCGAATCCGGGGGTCAAGCACCTTCTTCACGATCGAGTACGGCTGGTCCCACCCTGGAGGAAGAAAACCGAAGCAATACTGGGGCCTCGGTCTTCCTTCTGCGCGGGCCTGCATGCATACGAACACAGAGAGGGGGGTGCATTACAAAGCAATTTGCTCGCTTGACACACAGAGGTGGGGAAATGTTGTTCTGCGTTGGAAACGAGAAAAGTGTTCTTTGTGGGCCACGTGCATACAGAGGCCAACGAAGTGGCACCGGCAATCTTTCTGTAGGCACAGGGGGGCAGAAAGGGGAAGGTTGCATAATCGTTGGACCAATTCTGCACGCCAGCGATTTTCGCATTCTTTCATTCGTCTGTTTCTCTTTGTATTTCCCTCTCCCTCTCCTTTCCCTCCTCTTTCTGAGCGTCTTGTAACTCTAGCCCACAAACCCAGACGCAGCCAAACAGCCACAAAACCCACGGACCTGGTTCATCTGATAGTCCCACTGTCTGATCAAGTTGTCCTCCAACCCCTGTAGGTATCTCGCTCTCTCGTCCTCGTCAGCCTGATTCTCGTACTCCTCAACGCCGCCCTTTCGGGGAGGGGGCGCGCCGCCTCCGCCGCCTCCTCGACCCCCACCGCGTCCTCCCCGTCCCCCCCCGCGCCCTCCCCTTCCCCCCCTTCCCCCCCCAGCCGGAGAAACCCCATGGGCGGAGAAGTTGACCTGGAGAACGAACACAGGGCACTCCGGTATCTGTATGTTAAACTCAGTCGCGAGTTTCTGCCGAAATTCCCACATGTACGACTGCACACAGGGCGTCCCGAAGTCTCCCTGAATGCGTTGGTCGAAGGTCACAATGCAGAAAGGAAGGCTCACACCTGCTGCGGCTGCGGGGCATTTCTTTGCACACTGGTTCCTCAATGTGTTCCACTTCGCTTCTCCCTCGTCTACCCGAACCCTTTCTGTGCCCTCTTGCTGTCTCCTTGCTGAGGACATGAACAGAGGGGCCACAGGCATCAGCTTCCCTTCGACCCTAGTCATGACTGTGGAGACCCGGAAGCCGAAATGAGACAGGACCGAGTTTCTCTCCGGATGGAAGATTTCGGCCACAACCTTCTCGATGTGCCTTTTGCGTTGCTGCACACACCAGGCAAAGAGGATACAGCAACAAACGATGAAATGAAAATGTCTCAGATCCTCAAAAATGGCGACAGAAAGGTAGACAAACAGGTACAAACAGTGGCAGGAAGACACCTCCTCTCTTCTCTCTCTTTTCGCGCCCAGTCTGCGCACAGCCCACACGATCGCACTGACTCACCGGTGCCTTCATACAGCCGAACTCCTGGAGGACCTGTTTCTCTGCCTCGAAAGCGCCCCTCGCGGGAACCTGAAGGAAGGAACATTCATTCACCCAGCGCAATGAACAAGGAAGGACACGTACAGGGTGACAGGGAGCAAAACAGGAAGAGACAAAACTCAGAGCAATTCAGACTCAATTTCGACGTGACATGACTGCACGGCTGGATCGCTGCATGCCTGAGGGAATCATCCATCGATTGCTTCCACAGAAGTCTATCACCCAACTATTGTGACAGATCGAATCCGACACGAAAAGTCTCGATGAGAATGCTTTCGCCATAAATGGGCTGCAGAAAGCAGCAGGACCAGAAAAGAAGTCGTCTGTACAAAAAAGGAGGAAGAAAAACAGAAGAAGGGCCTACCTGGAAAGGCTCGACAAGGCAGCAGCAGAGAGGAATATGCACCCCCCCTGCCATCTCAGCAAGTGGCTCATCGTCTCTGATGTGCGGAATGTTTTGTTCTCTCAATTCGGGTACTAGGTGCGTGTTCCAGTACGATGCCACTGAAATCTCCCCGTCTTCCTTTGTCTTGAAAGTGACTGTTCCCGCTCTCTTCGAGGGGTCCATATCGACCCTGTATAGAGTGTACGCGCTTCGCTTTCCCTTACAACAGAGTTTCAGACCCTGAACCTGTTTGTGATGTGACATCTCTTCATTCTCCAAAGGAGACAGCTGCTCAAGCGGTTTCTTTGCAACAACGCGCTCAAGGAAGTCGCGAAGTGTCAGATCGGGCTCATATGCAAGTCCTGTCTGCACATTCACAACAACATTCAGGCTCCCTGTGCCTCCTCGGTTGCCTGTCAAACCTGCACTGGCCACAAAGCCGAACCAACCAGCAGTGCCGAGAACCCCCATGTGAGAGGGAATCTTCGAGGCGATAGGAAAAATGTACCCCGGGTGTTTGGGATAAAACGCCCTTCCCTTCTTCGTACACTCCACTGCTGCCTGCAACCCCCCCGCTTCCCTCTTCCTGTACGTTGCCGCATTTGCAAGGATCACGTTCACGCAATCCATCATGAGTTTTCGTTCGTGGTGGGGTTTGGAGGGGCTGGAGGGATCGCTCATTGGGATGGCATGATTCTCGTCTGCTCTCACGATGGACAGAACGTCGCCCAAGAGGTTGATCTCTTCTGGCCAGACGAGGGCGTCATTCCCGTCCCACCCTGCAAGCAAATCCTTTCTCTTCCAGATCGCGCACTGCTTCTCTATCGCCTTCTCTTTTTCTTTTGAACGTAGACCGTCGGGGCCCGCGGTGGCCTTGTAGACGACGTCATGGCGGTAGAGGACTGAGTTGGGGTCGACTGACAGGGGAAAATAGTTCACGTGCAGATCAATCTTTTTCCACCCACTCGAATCCATCCTTCCGTCTTTTTCCCAATCTCTTTAAGTGACTTGTTGGTTGCTGCTTTTATCCGTGTCTCACCAAAAGGAACCGTGCCGCTCTTCAATGAGTCAGCCGATTCCACAAAAATACTGAAAAAAAAACACCCTCTGGGAGCAGAAAGAGACTGGAAGCAAGGTGTCACTACGAATAAGATGTTCCTGTGTTTCCGGTACCGATATGCCACTGGACGGTGCGCATTTGGGTGTTGGTGAATTCGCAAACTTGAAGAAAAATTCGCGAGCAAAGCTCGACGTCTTTCGGACAGCCCTCCTTTCTCTTCAAACCAAGGACTTAGGGATTCAGTCACGGCGTTAGACTTCTCTCTCAGTGGCCTGACCACTGGCCTCACGGAAAGGAATCGGCAAAAGGCACCCTTGAGGGTAGATAGCGTTCAACCCACCGCGGGGTACTTTTGGCTGACTGCAGTTCGGTCTCCTATGACTGACTCACGGATCGAATCTGTTCCAGAGTCCAAGGAGAGATCGATGCATCACATTCATGTTCTGAGTTCGACTAGCGATTTGCAAAGCAAGGCCTGATCAATTGCTTGCATGAACGTGATATGGAACAACACGTCTAATACACGTCTTTACATCGATCTGTTCGCGAGACAAACGTCCATGCACCGTATGTGAAAATAAATTCGAGCAATCAACGGAACACTACTTGGAGGCGCTTTGCGCGCGGGCACCTATAGCTGCGCCATGCATAAAGTCACAAAAACGTCTGTTTTTTGCCCCCCCCAGGTGGGAAGGGGGGAACACACGGGAGCAGGGGAAGAACATGAGTATTGTGAGTGCACTACACGGAATCGAACATTACGGATTGCTGAAAAAAATGTGCTATGTAACGTACGACAGTAGCGTTATTTTAATAGTAGTGTTATGTTTCTCATAAGTATAGTTGGTATAGTTAGTATTAGTCAGTAATATTCAGTGATCCTCATCATAATTCATTAAGCATACAATGACTACATAAAATCGACTATAATCAATAATCAAACAGTGACAAACACTATATTAAACGTATAAAACAATAAAGACAGACTAGACTAGATCTGCTCATTTTGTTCTTAGATCTGCTTCTTATATATGGGAATGCGACATGCACAACAAAAACATCAATCATCATAAATACGATAGGAACAAATACATCAATCTCTACTTAACCAACCACTTCTTATAGAAGAATACTTATCCAAAATATCAATGCTATGCTATGCTATCGGTAATCGTAGAATAATAAAAACAAATGCAACAGCTAGTATTTAAAAAATTAAAAAAACCAAATATCAGTAGTCTGTCAAAATGTTTTAAAATCGAATCAGCTGTAGTTACTATAGTTAAGATTAGTCAGTCTAAGTCAGATAATACTAAATGATCACAGAATATGTTTTGATTGCATGATTGATTGATTGATTGATTCATTGATTCACTGATCGATGCCAAAGTTGATTCCCCCCGCCAAAGTTGCAGCCAAACCCTAGGTGAAGTTTCAATTTCCGGGCGGCGCATACAATCTCGTGGCAGAATCTAAACACCCATTTCCGGATACGGAGACGGACTCCGAGGCCGCGCTCCACCGCCACTTCCTTCCCCCCGCCTCTGACGAAGTGCCCCCTGTCCCTGCGCACCTGGCGGCATCAAACCGCCAACGACAGCCTCTTCCTGGCCTGCTTGAGGGGTGGGGGGTCCTTGCGGCATCGTTCGTATGGGGGGTCCTCCAAACACATCTCTGTCCCCTTGGGGCACTCGTCCTCTGGGAGGCCCTCCGAAGAGATCCCCGTCTCCGTCCGGGTTCATAGGCATCCCTCTGGGTGCTGCTGCAGCGGGGGGGGGGTCTGGTCTCTCTGTACGGGGCTGCTCCCTTTGTGCTGGGGAGGCTCTTCTCGCAGCTTGTGGGGGCTCTTGGTGTCTCTCTCTATGAACTGGTCGTGGTGTGTCGTCGAGAGTGGGGGGAAATGGGGGGGGTCGGACAGGCGATCCTTGTTGATTCTGCATGGACTCTGTGCGCAGGCGTATGAGTTCTTGTCGTTCGAACCTGACCTCCCCGGCTTTCTTTCTCGCCTCGTGTGCGATCTGCCTCATGGCTCTGTGAGCCACGAGAGGGGACAAGGGAGGCAGCCAGGAGAAGCCAGAAGGAGAAAGGGAATGAGTGAAAGAATGAATGAATGAATGAATGAATGAATCAATGAATGAGTGAATGTATGAGTGAATGAATGAATGAATGAATGCGAATGAATGAATGAATGAATGAATCAATGAATGAGTGAATGTATGAGTGAATGAATGAGTGAATGAATGAATGAATGAATGAAGAAATGAATGAATGAATGTGTGAATAAATGAATGAATGAATGAAGAAATGAATGAATGAATGCGTGAATAAATGAATGAATAAATGAGTGAATGAATGAATGACAAAATGAATGAATGAATGAATGAATGAATGCGTGAATAAATGAATGGATGAATGAATGTATGAATGGATGAATGAATGAATGAATCAAAGAATGAAACAATGAATGAATGAATGAATGAATGAATGAAAAAATGAATGAATGAATGAATGAATGAATGAAAAAATGAATGAAAAAATGAATGAATGAATGAATGCATAAGTGCATGACCAAATGGATGGATGGATGGATCACTGAATGGATGAGTGAATCGATGAAGGACGAAACGGTGGAAGTTGCAACGAGTCAAAAGAACTGTTTGAATCAATGCGGGAGGACTGAATACAGGCTCGCAAAGAAGAGAAGGGTGCGGTAAGACGGACGAGCGATGCGACAAAATCAAAAGGGCCCAACCGCGGGAGTCACTCCCTGGCTGGCCAGTTAGAGAGCTTGACCTTTTCAGGACAAATTGCCTTGCTGACTCACTGACACTTTTGTGGAAGCCCTCCACGCCTGTCTTTGCGCGTTGGTGCCCCCCACGGCGTGCGAAGTCCCAAGTTTGGAGGCCACCCAGCTCTCCTCACAATGTGCCCTCCAGGAGAATGTGTCAAGCAAGGGGGAGACGATTTGGTCTTCAACAAGGTCCCTCAGTCCCAGGCAGTAGAGAATCACAAAAACGGGAGAGAGAACCAAGTGGCTGACCAACCCCATCAAAGTCCACCAGAGGAATTCAAGGACAAACAAAGTCGCCTGAGTGATCAGATCAGCCTGCAAAGAGAATACAGAAGAGAATTCAAGAGTGCCGTTGGAATGTCGCTACGAGTTGACTTTTAGATTGGACTAAACAAAACCGACAGACTGACCAGTACAGAGATGACCAGGACAGCTCCGGCGTACTTGACCCCTCTCGCCACGGCAGGGCTCCGAGTCGCATCGTTCAGAAAGTTGCAGGCTCCAGAATTCATACACCACTCTTGTTCATTGGCAAACAGAACAAGCTCCTTGACATGGGGCCACTCTGCAAGACGGAGGAGCAGGAAAATGAGAGTACGGGGGCGAAGGACAAGTAGTCCGGTCATCAAGCATGATCAACCGATAACTCAGGAGCAATGTAGACTCATTCCATTGACCTATCCGCGCGCGTTCTCTGACACATTATACGGCGTCTTTCCCTCCTCTTCTTCACTGACAGACTGTATCGTCTTTTCTTTCCTTTTTGTCTTCCCTTCTTTAAAAAGCACAGACTTCATGTTTCTTCCTTTCCCTTCTTTTCTTCACGTACATGACAGACAAAAGGAAGAAAGAACAAAGACAAAAGAACAGGACCAACAATCAAACACTGGGCAGGGGGGACTATATGTTTCTTCTTCTCCCTTCTTTTCTTCATGTACATAACAGACAAAAAGAAAGAAAGAACAAAAAGTCACAGACAGACAGACTATATCGTCTTTTCTTTTTCTTTTCCTCTCTCTTCATTCTCTTCTGTTTCTTCTTCTCAGACAGACAGACAGACAGAATATATGTCAGACAGACAGACAGACAGACAGACAGAGAGACTATATATTTCTTCTCTCTTCTTTTCTTCATGAACACAAAAGACAAAAAGAAAGAACGCAACAAAGGCAAAAGAACATCATGACAACTCAGACAAAGTGGGCAGGGGGCCCGGAAGGTGAGAGTTAAGCACCCTTCCCGACAGACTTTCACGTGATCACTGGATTCACACGCTAATCCTCTGCCGCTTCCACTGAAGACAAGAGAGAGAAAAAAAGACAAGAAAAACAACAAAAAAAATGAGCAAAGAAAAAAAGAAAAACCGCACGTGGGAACCGGCACCGTCATGTTCTTTAGACAGAGAGACACAGAGAGGGGGGGAGGGAGAGGGAGAGGGAGAGAGAGAGAGGGAGAGAGAGAGAGAGACAGACAGACAGACAGACAGACAGCAAACTATACCGTCTTTTCTTTTCCTTTCAGACAGACAGACAAACTATATGTTTCTTCTTCTCCCTTCTATTCTTCATGACAGACGGACAGACTATACAGACTCACAGACAGAATATGTGGTGGCTTTCCCTCCTCTTCTTGACAGACAGACAGACTGAATGTTTCTTCTTCTCCCGTCTTTTCTTCAGACAGACTATATGTTTCTTCTTCTTCCCCTTCTTCAGACAGACAGACAGACAGACAGACAGGCAAACAGGCCGACGGTCCCACCTATCATGGGCTTTGCTGGCGGTCCTTCCGGCTCGGCATTGTTGGCTTGGGTGCGAATCTCGTCCACATTGTATACAAGGATTGCGAACGTCAACGCATAGGGCACAAGAGAGAGCATGGCGATGAGGGGTCTGACACTGAAAATAGAGGAATTCAAAATTGAAAGAGAACAGAATCCTGATGTGCGTCTACTGTGCTCGGATTCAACGAAGCTCCTATCCCAGAGTTCCACGATCCAGAGCAGATGAGAAGGTACGCTTTTCGACTCACTGGAGTGATTTGGAGTGAGCTGCGATATGCTGGGATCAAGGCATGCATGGGCGGAAATCGAACCGGTGTACGTTTCGAGGGATCCTCTTATCAATACATTCCTCTGTGATCCTCGAGCTCCTGCAGTATACTGAGCTCAGTCTGGGTGACTCTGAATGATGCATGACTCTGACTTGTCGGTATCTTGTCGGTGCATGTCGGTGCGAGCGACATGCAAATTTCGCTCCCCCGGACCACCCGCACTCCACTTTGGAAGGCCCCGCGACTCATGCACTTTCGGAGGCCCCGGAAAATCTGCTCAGCGGGGGGGCACTTAAATTCCCAGACACACTGAGTCTCGACGCCGGCGACCATCATTGAATCACAAACTATATAATGATCATGCAAACAGCCTTTCCATTCGCAAATTTTCAGTGAGAACGAACATTTCAGAATGTTTCAGGGAGTGTGTGAGACAAACATCGAAGAGGGGTTGTCTCAACAACTTGTCTCGGGACTACATACTTATGTCTGAGTGTGGATGAGACGGCCGTCTCTTCTCATCTGTTGCCTTTCTCCCACCCTACTTGCTCACCTCGACTGCCGAGAGCAGATTGCTGTCGGGTGACTGGGTGTGTGACAATGGTTTCTCTCTGTTGGTCTAAGTTGACCTTTTTCACCGTTTCAGTTATGCTCTGGGCTTGCAAGAGTTTGAGTCATTGGCATGAGGGCATCTCTCGACAGGGCGATGTGAATGCCGTCTCCTTCAATGGAATTGGAAATTTCAGACAGAGCTGCTCAAGGAATGTGCGCAGAAGTCTTTTCGTGGAGCCGGTTAGAGTGTCTCATTCCTCTAGGTCCGTTCGGTGTAGGAAGAAAGGAAAGCGGCCAAGCAGACCCCAAAGTCACCTGCTGCGTCTCCGAGACGGGTTGTCGATTTTTCAGTCTCCTTCGCACGGTGATCGGGAGGAGGCACCTGAATGTGTAACTGAATTCAAAGGATTGCGAGTTGACGATATCACTGTAAGCGGTACCAACAGGAGTCCCGGAGACCGAGACGGAAACCACGAACCTCTCGGTCTCTTGATGAAGCAAAAGAATCACAGAGAGGAGAAGGGAAGAGAGGAGACGCAAGGAAGAGACTCCAACTCTCTAGCATCTCGTCCAGCTGCCTTGCGGAGCCTTCTGAACACCGCAGTGTTTTTGGGTGTTCTCGGAGGCCGCCATGCGACTGCATCAGCCGCGTCTCCTTCCAAGCCCGCGGCCGCCCTAAAGAAACTCGTGGTCAGTCATGCTCATAAAATATCAGTCAGAGCCTGGTCGTGCTTACAAACGGAGAGACAGGAGTGATTGCACTGCTCCAACGACACTGATTCAGGAGTGAGTGCAAGAGGGGTGGGCTGTGCGACAAAAGTGGGAAGAGGCAAAAGAAGAAAAGCCTCAGGAGCGAGCGAGGGAGCGTTTCATTCATGGTGAAGCTAGAAAGAGAGACCTGCGAAACGATTGCTTTGCGTGCTGCTCATTTTTCCCCCTTTCCCTGCCTCTGCCACAGCTGCCGGTCCTCGCAGACCCTCCCTCTCAAGCTCCCACGGGTAGACCGTACCTCGGTGTCGCTGCTCTTCTTCAGTCGGTTCCCCAATTCATCAAGAGACAGGCGTTCAAGGTCAGTTTCTCCTCCTTCGAATCCTCAATAATCTTCTTATGCAAGCATTTGCGCTTGGTGTTTCAGTGTGACTTTTTTTGTTTCCTTTCCAGCAGAAAAGCAATTCCTTTTGTTCTCTTTCGTGCGTTGTTGAGTTCAGGTGCTCCTCTTGAGGGCCTCTGTCTTGTCTACTCTCCTTCTGCTGGTGCATCTTCTCCCGCGTCCTCGGGAGGCTTTCGCTCTCTTCCGCCCCCCCGACCAGCCTCTCTCTCTCTCTCTCTCTCTCTCTCTCATCATCTCTTGGTTGGTCCCTGCCTGTCGTCTGCCTGATGCATGCAGGACGCGGAAGCCGCTTTTCTGGCGATCGACAAGTTCCGTCCCGCCTATCGAAAGTCTCTCAGTTTGGGGGCACAGGGACAGAACGGTCGTGCAGCAGGAAGCACAGAGGGGGAGAAGACGTCGGGAAAAACAGGAGGAGGAAAGGATAATGATAAGCCCGCAAGTGCACCGCCTGCTGTCACCACAGGAGGGGAGGAAAGCGTTGAGGTCAACCTCGAGGGTTTGCCATGGGCAGAAGCTCTCGAGGCCGCAAAGGTGGGTACTTGGCTCTCATGAATAGTGGACAGAGGAGCATTAGAGCCGGGGCGGAATAATCTCGCATCGAACGTTGATGTTGAGGTATCTACTGAAGCCCCGAAGAATTTGTTTCTCTAATTTTTGTGAGGGACATTTCTTCGCCGTCCGTTCAACATATGTGGGTGTGTTCATTCATGCAATCGCATTCACTCTCTGACGCCGTGCTTGTTCACTCCACCTGTTCTGCTTCTGTTTGTAAACGAAGGCAGACTTACCGTTCATCTGATTGTCTTGAAGTCTGATTCATGTGTTGATTCCCTTTCTGCAGCTCGGTCAGGTCTGCGTTGCCCGAAGTCGCACAACCATGCAGCCTGCCTTTCTTCCAGAGCTCCCGATAGATCGTCAGATTGAAAGGGCAGTGAGGGGAGAGGACCTGATCATCGATCTCCAGGTGGCTTTGGCTCTTCTTGGAGTCGCCCTCGAGAGGAGAAACATCCCCGCACTGATGGAGTTGCAAGAACGGGGACTCAGACTTCTGAGTCTAATTGCAGACTTAAAAGTGGAGGTAGGTCTTGAAAGAAAAAGGAAGGCAGATCGAGAGGAGATACTTTTCTTTTCACTTCTTAATTTTGCATTCCGGCGTTTCGTCCTGTCCTTCCTGTGATTTCGTCATCTGCCTTCTTGGTGAACGACTGAAAAAAACAGCTCTACTTCTATCTCTGGTCTGTCTGTCTGTCTGCCTGCCTGCCTGCCTGCCTGCCTGCCTGTCTGTCTGTCTGTCTGTCTGTCTGTCTGTCCATCTGTCTGTCTGTCTGTCTGTCTGTCTG
>JAHBMJ010002501.1:0-18483 GCA_018398765.1 Chromera velia | reverse complement strand
GGGGGGGGGTTCGCAAGTTTCTCTATTGCTTTGTCTTCTTTCTCTCTCTCTCTCTGTGTGTGTGTGTGTATGGTTTTGTGTGTATGTGTATGTGTGTGTGTGTATGTGTATGTGTGTGTGTGTGTGTGTGTGTCTGTCTGTGTGTGTGTGTCTGTCTGTCTGTGTGTGTGTGTATGTGTGTGTGTCTGTATGTGTGTGTATGTATGTGTGTGTGTATGTGTATGTATGTATGTGTGTGTTATTAGTGAGTAAGTGATCGTTAGGTTTATGGATGACATTGTGCTTTTTCCTCTTTCAATCCTTTCTCTTCTTCCTTTCTTATCGTTTTTTGTGCTCACCGTCTGACTGACTTCCCGAAAAAAAGACCATGCGAGACGATCTACTCTTCTCCGGGTATGTGTTGCACTCGTCTTCTGTTCCTGTGTACCTGTATGAAAGTGAAAGATGAAAGAGAAAAGGGTGGGGGGGAGAGTAGTATAGGAGAGTGATGGTATTCTTCCTTTCGTTTGTGATTGTCTCTCTTCCATCTGATACAGCAAAAACATGCACCCACATTTATCGTACTGGGGGGGGGATGCCTTACTCTCGTTACTTGGTAGGCACCGTTGTTCTTTCTGTCCCCTGCAGCCCTCCTTCTCCCATTCGATTTCTTTTATGAATTTTAAGCAGACTGGAAGGAACGAAAAAGGATGGAAGCGGCCTCGCCTTCCTTTACAAATTGCAGGTGAAGTTGTTCTGGAGAGGGAAGAGAAGAGAAGTACACAGGTGGTCCTTCTTTTTCTTTCTCTTCTTCATTCGCAGAACACTTCAACATCTTTGTCATTCGCGCCTTTTGCCTTCTGTCGGGCACTCGCGACCGAGCAAGCAAGCAAGCAGCGCAGGAGAAGAGAGAGTGAAGGAAAGAAGGAGCATGAACTCGACAAACAGTTGAGAAATTCGCTCCTGGATGGCTAGAAAAAAGGAAGGAGGCAGCAATCTGTCGATTTGGTGTATGGCTAGCCCCCCCCCTCTTTTCTTTAAGCCTTCGTTCCATCCTTCTGCATGCGGAGTGTATATCTTTCTTGCTTTTCTTCCTGCCCTGTTCTCTTTTTGTCTTTTTTATCATAATCATGGTCACGAATCTTTCCTCTCCTCTTCTCTCCCCCCTTTTCCACTGGTTTGGATAAATTCAATGAAGAAGAAAAGGGTCGATATGGTCTACATGTGTATTAATTAGCTTGATTTTGCTTCTTCCTCTGCTCTTTCTTTCTTTTCTTCTATCTCTCTTTCGTCTGTTGCTGAGGTTTCCTTTTTTTTTGTCTTGTCTTGCATGTGTGTTCTTTCTTTGGCTGCTCTGTTGTCGGCTGGATTGCCTCATGGCCCGCTGGCTAGGTTTTCGTGTCTGCGTGTCCATCATCTTTCGTCTGTGTACGAAACGAAAGAGAAAAACGAGTAGGGAGTGACCAGAGCAACAAGTGAGCGGCGGTTCCGTCCAGACTGCATTTATAAAGAGGGGGGCAGTTCTCGGCCTCCAGTGGAAAGGGAACGAAAGAAGGAAATCTGAAGACGCTTTAACGGTACGAATTTCAAACAGGGGACAAAGAGGGGGAGGGGGGGGAGGGGGCGACGGGCTACGATGTGAGCCTGTTTGCGTGTGGTTGCTGGATAGCCTGTTTGTTGGAGAGTTTGTCGAAGGGATGCGAGAAAATGAGAAAGTAAGTTAAAGAGAGGGTGAGAAACGAAGAGGTAGATTGACTAATCGAATGACGGGGCGTCATTTGATCGTGCTCTCCCGCCATTCTGGTTTTGGTAGAAAATGAAAGAAGTCTGAAGGCCAATAGAAGAATATGTCAGAGGTTTGTTCCCTTCCAGCTACTGCTGGTGAGGGTCCACTGAGGGAGAGGGAGCTAACAAAAAGAGAGGCAGAAAGCGGCCTTTCCTCTCTTCTGACAGGCGGATAAGAAGAGCTCGAGTGGGGAATTAATGAAGTCGGAAGCCCTGCAGACTTTTGGATGAGGAAGAAGTGGCATGCAACTAAGGCTAGTGCCAAGGGAGCCAGTAGCGGTTTTATCGATACCTGCCGACAAGCTTGTCTTAGAGTTTGTCTTTTATCTGCCCCTGTTGTATAGTATGCTGGTAATCTCCTATACCGCTGTGCAAACCACGCAGCGCTTCTAGGAGCACTTACAGTAGCGGCTTACTCCATTGCAGGTATTAAAAAACGGTTTAAAAACCAGAACCCCTCATGATAAAAACAGTTTTAAAAACATTCAAATTCGCTGACTTAATTAGCTGTGACTAGGGTTGTTTTTTTTTTTGGCAGCAGAGAAGAGCGATTGCCGGCAGGATGGCAATTGCCGGCAGAGCTTGTCGCCACCGGTAGAACGCTAGGGGGGGGCACTCTTGGGCTCATATAGGGTTACAAGTGTAAAAATGACATAAAAAATAAACTAAAAAGCATTTGGACGAGCTTTTCATACAAGCTGGAGGTCCAGCATATTGAGTTACTTCGAAATCAATCACTTTTACTGTATAGCTTATGTGGTTACATGAGGTTACACCTCTTATTATATATGTCCCCTTGCAAGGTTACAGGTTACAAGGTTACAGGCGGTCTTGGGGTCCGTAACCAACCAAAAAGTCAACTTTCAAAAACTCTTCAAATCACTTCAAAAACACTTTAAAATGCATGTAAACGAAGGTTACATCACTTTTGAAGAGGGTCATTTTAGGTTACAGGTTACAAGGTTACAAGGGGTTTGGTTACAAAGTGAAAGGGACATATCGTTTTTCGTCAGTTTCTCATGTAACCTCAATCAACAGAAAATGTTTTCAATATTTTTAGACGTAACTTGATGAGATTGATCGATTGGGACCACTTTTGAAGTAAGCGTAACATTACAGGGGGGTATACCCTTATGTATACGGGGTGTTGAAACCTGTAACCCAATATAAGTGCCAGGCCCTAGGCAGAACAACTGGCAGTCGATGACAGAAAAAGTTAGAGTTCAATGATAAAATTCATTAGTTATTATCTGTTAGAGTTAGTTTATGTACACTGTACACAGTCCTTTTATAGGTTTAAACAGTGTGACAGTCCAAAATTTTTGTTTTGAGACTCATTTTTTTACCATTTTTTTTTTTTGCAGTGACTAAGTCAGAAATATCCATTGCCGGCAGACCGGCAATTGCCGGTAATGAAGGGTCATTACCGGTAGCGATCGCAACCCTGGTCTTTTGAAGTTTTGCTGCTCATTATCATTGTTAAACTATTATTCACACTAATACTAGCATTAATAATAAGTGTTTTTTTGATGTAACACCAATTATTTTATTTTATTTAGTAATCAAACTGATAAAAAAAGTAGTTTTGATGTTTTAAAATGTAAATAATTTAAAATAAATATTAAAATAACATAATAACTAAAGCATTGGTTACTCCTAACCGTACTGTATAATAATGGCTAATAATATAATTAATATGATGCATTAAATCTAAAATAGAATAGGTTTGATGTACTAAAAATTTGTTGCCGCGGTCCACTGTTATCTCCACTACAAGACTTCCTTGTTTGATTGCCCACCCTGACGGGCTTAACCATGCAGCCTGCAGTGAGCAGACCTTACATGTATGCACATTGTTAGAAAGACCTATATATGCATGGCTAGTATGCATGGAGAGGTCAGAAAAGAAGGAGGGAAGGAAAGAAGGAAGGAAGGAAGGAAGAAAGGAAGGAAGGAAGGAAAAAAGAGAAGCGGCAACGTGTAAGGGGAGAAAGGAGAGAAAATAGACCTACCCGAGTGCAGTAGCCCTTTGCAACAGGAACAGAGCTACCGGCCTCCTCACTCGACATCGGTTTTCCTTTTCCACCCCTCTTGATCTACACTTTTTTTTAATTGCACGGATCTCTACCCCCGCTGTTTCTGTTTGTTTCCAGAACCGACGCAGAGAGAGAGAGAGAAAGAGAGAGAGAGAGAGAGAGAGAGAAGGGATGTCGACGCTGTCTTAATTCGTCCAGACTTATGAATTTGTGGTAACAACCCTACAGAGCTGTCATGCCTGCATAAGAACAGAAGGAAGGGCAGACGAAGGTGGAAACCAATAGTCACGAAAAGAGAACAGTATGTACTTGTTGTCCAACTGGGATATGAATGGTGCATGGAGAGGTTGATTAAAGAGAGAACAAGAATTAAAGAAATTCACAACAGATCGAGATGACTCGTTGTGCTGATTCCAAGATATTCCAAGTTTGCTAGGATGCCGTCGCGCGGTGCCACGGAAGTCCCCCGCCGTGATTGGCCGTCTCGGGCAGCCGACAGTCGGTGCCGAGGAGGTCCCCCTCACTTAGCTGGCCTTGTACTGCCGGCACCTCAACTTCAAAATATGCATCCCGGCCGGCCGGGATTCAGGCCGCCGACTGCCCGTTCCGCTGCGGGCGGGGACCCGCGCCGACCGCTGACTTGCGTTTAAGTTACTTTAAGTGCGAGGTTCTCAGTCTGACCGACTCAATCGATCCTTCTAATCATTCCAAACCTTCCATCTGGTTCTTGATTCGATCCAAAGACTGTCCACCCGTATGCACTGTACTCTTCATAAGTGGTCAATCACAGTCAGCCCATCTCTGCCCATTTCACCCATCGCGCGGCAGTCAAATAGCGGTATCGTGTCATCTGCCGATCTTTTGTTCCGTTCCATTTGACCAAGCAAGCGGATTACAGGCTAGACGCGGAGAGCCTACGTCGGCTTTTCGGATAGTCTCCCACTTCTGCTGTCCCATCGGAGGACACTTCTGACGGGCCTGGCAGCCTCTCTCAGAAACTGCGAGCTGCAAAGATCTGACTCGCGGACGCTGGTAAAAGATAGGACGAAGGACAAGCTGAGAAGTTCGGAAGGGCGTCTCGAACAGGAATCGTTCACCAACAAGTGTTGCATCCCTGTCTGTGTTGTGGCATAGGCAGCCTCCCCTCTTCCGTTGCCTCCATCGTTTTCTGAGTTGATACAGACAGACTGGTTTTGTCTTTGAGCCACGACCTGCAAGATGAGTGGCAAGGGAGGACCGGGACTGTCAAGTCTAAGCGACCTGCCGTCTCTCTCTGTGGGCAACGCGCCGGGATCTGCCAAGGGAAAGCAAACCGTCAAAAAGTCAGCACGAATGGGCAAAAGACCTTGCAATTCCATCAGCTTGCCTTTTTTTTTTTCGTCTCTCTCTCTCTCTCTCTCTCTCTCTCTCTCTCTCTCTCTCTCTCTCTCTCTCGTGCGCGCGCACACTCTCGCTCCCTGCTCCCCTCTCTTCCCTGCTTCCCCCCCTCTCTCTCCCCTCTCCCCGGTCTAACCTCTCGTGCATGGTACTTTTGCTTGTGCGCGTGTGCATCTGCGTGTTGGGCTTTTGGACCGATAATTTTGAAGAAGCCGTTCAAGTTCGTTTGTGACCGTGCTAGGCGGCTGCTGTGCGGCGGCCCGTCTTAGTTTTCTCACATCTTCCTCCTTGACTTTTCACCTTGTGCCTAGAAACTCATTTGTGGCTCGAAGTGGCTGAGAATCTGGACACGAACCGAGTGCAGAATTTCGAAGGAATAACATTATTTCTCAATTTTGCAGGTTTGAGTTTGACGAGAATTTGATCACGGGTCCAAGCCCCGCCAGGACCCCCCCTCTCCACCAGTTGACGCCGAGCCAGAGCAGGACAAATTTTGGGGAAGGACCCGGGGCGGGGGGGCCAGGCAGCCGGTCAGTGAGTCCGGGGACTGCGGCGCTCCGGCGGGGGGGGACGGAGGAACTGAACGCTCTCCAGCAGGAACTCGGGTTGAAGGTCTGTCTGCGTAAAGGACTGAAGAGGAAGTGTACAGGGATGAGGGGAAGTGCTGCAAGGATGTGCATGCAAAAGTGCGAACCAACCTGCCGTTTTTTCAGCTTTCTTTCAAACCTACTGCCCCATGTTCTCTCTCTTTAATCTTTTCGTATCCTTTCACCACCATGTTGTGCATCCCTGAGACGAGATTAGAAGGAACGAATCAGGAACTTCTTTGGCAAGTCTAATGAAGTGTGTGTGTGTGTGCAAATGGGGTCACCCTCGGTCCGTGCACCAACCTTTGTTCGTCTCTCGTCTGTCTCCTCTTTCTCTTCTCATCTGGACAGGTTAGCCGGAACCCCCACACTGCCGGGAAGAGGCCAAAGCCTGCAGGGAAAGACGCTCTGGACTCTCTGCTGCAGTTTGGAGAGAGACCCCTCACAGAGGAGGAGGAAGTGAGTAGACATGCAGAAAGGGGGGGGAAAGAGGGTTGAGGAAGGGAAGAGTCCGCCTTATATGAAAGGGAGGGAGGGAGAGAATGGAAGGAATGAAGGAGAGAGAAGTTGACTTGAGGCACGGCTTCGTTCCTGTGCCTCCTTCCGTGTGGGTCAGGAAGGACGCCTTTTTTGTGTTTTTTATTTTATTGGACAGACGACTCTTTTGTAAACTCTGTGTTGGATGGAGAAGAGAAGAGAAGTGCGTGCATGCATTCGTGCATGTGTATATTCATTCATATGAATGCAGGCTCTGGAGAAAAAAATTGCAGAGGAGAACAGAAGATTGGAGGAAGAGTTGAAGGCAAGAGGTCTGTCAGTCAGAAGAGACCAGAAGAGACTTTCGAGGGGTGAGGGAGGAAGATTGAGAGAGAAGCAGACGAGGAACGAAGGGATTTAATTCTCTGTCTGGGTGGTGTGATCATATTCTTTCATTTCATCTTGGTGTCTGGAAAAATGGACGGACACGTAGAAGCAGTCTTTTCTAGAAGCAGTCTTTTCTGTTCTGACTGAACGGGTGTGCGCACGTGTGCGCATGTCTCTATCTGAACATTCCACAAATTATCTAATCGTTGAGTGAGGACCCTGGTCGTGGGGTGCATGAGTTCTCCGGATGCTGATTTGATTGAATGCAGAGCGAGGAGGGTCCATCGGCTCAGCCCCCTCGAGTGCTTCTGCTGCAAGGAAGACAAACACGAGCACAGGACTGAACGCAGGGGGGGGGGCCTCATCCCAGGGGGCCCCGGCAAACCGGCACCACAGACCGCAGAGCAGAAGCGAGAGCAAGAGCGACCTTCTCACAGGTGCAGGTGGGGGTGCTGGTTCGAGTGGGGGGATCTTGGGAGGTGCGCCTGCGGGTGGAGGGGCGGAAGTTGATGGGGGGGGAGGTGAGATGGATGTGGATGCTCTCCTTCACGAGATGGAGGACGGAGATGATTCTGGTAATGCGAAGAAGGACAGGAGGATGAGCAAAAGAGAACAGCCTGCCCAACGAGCTGCAGATCCTCTGGGGGGTTTTGGTACAGATACGAAGACTTTTGATGGATCTGCGTCCGGTTCGGGGTCGGGGGAGGAAGCCCTGAGTGGCCTCTTGAACCGAAAACCTAGACGGACGCTTGGGGGGTCACCCAATCCTACGGGATCTCAACCTGAAGTGTCGGCTGGTGGTCCCCTCTCTCCCTCTGTGTCTGCTCCTGTCCCCGCACCCCGTCCTGTTCCAGCAGCAGACACAAGCTCTCTCCAAGTTCCTCCCAGGGGGGGACGGCCACGCAGAGAGAGGGAAACGCAAAGTGGAGAGAGGGAAAAGGACCCCTCCGAGGTCACAGATGTCAGTCAGTCAGTTGGTTTAATTGCACGCCTGCCCTTTTGCATTCTCTAGAGTCGTTTTCCCGACCTCACTTGTTTTCTAGTTTTCTTTTTTCGTCTGGCTTGTCTGCGGGTTTTCGTGATTTCTCCTTGGGCCCTTTCTCAAGTTCTTTTTGCTTCTTTTCTCTCCTTTCTTCTGTGCCGAGGCGTTGGCCAGTGAGCCGATTGTCTGTCAGATTTACGCGTGCAATGTACAGAGAGAGAAGTGGACCTGTTCACCTACCTTTCTGCCGAAGAAATCATCTCTCCATAGATCCAATCTAAATCGAACAACTTCCGTTTTTGTTCTGTGTGTGCAGAGTGAACTCCCCCTCCCTTTCCCCCCCTCGCCAGCCTCTCAAGGGGCACATGGGGGGACAGGTCCCTCACAGCAGCAACCGGTGGAGAGGGAAGGGATGGGACTGAAGAGTCAGTCTGTCTGTCTGCCTGTCTGTCTGTCTGTCTGCCTGTCTGTCTGTCTGTCTGTCTGTCTGTCTGTCTGCCTGTCTGTCTGTCTGTCTGTCAGTGAGTGGTGGAAGAAAGTCATTGTGCAGGGGGGTTCGGTTTCCCTTCATCTTCCTCCCATCTCGAATCCTCGAACTCTGTGCCGTGCACGCGCTTTCCTTCCTTCCTTTCTTGTGTCCCCCTTTCCCTCCTGGAATCCCGTGACCCCTGCCTCTGAATTTCTTTCACCTCCGCTTCCGTCTTGCCTTTTCGCCTCGCTCCTTCCTAGCTCCGTAATTTCCTTTGGTCTGTGAGCTTGTCCGGTGAGAGAGAATCAATGAATGAGTGAAGGATGGAAGGACTTGCTTTTCCCTCAGTTTCGAACAGGAGTCTTTCTGTCTGTCTATATGGAGAGGAGATGAAGCAGCCAGACAGACAGAATAAATCTTCCTCGCTCCATTTTCTCCAACCTTCCTTGCTTCCCCTATCGCGCGGTCGGTCTGTGCAGAAGCGCCGAGCGGTGGGGTGGGAGGGGGGGGTTCCGGTCTTTTCGGAGTTTCGTCGTCTCCGTCTCCTCTCTTCGGCACGGGTGGGGGAGGTGAGGGCGGCGATGCAGAGGGGGAAGCGGGGCCTCAGGACGACGCACTGCTGAAGGCTCTGGGGCTGACCTCGGGAACAACAACGAAGAGACAACAGGAGCAGCAACAGCAGAGCAAGGGACAGAACGAAACCGGAGAGGAAGGTCTGTCTGGAAGGGAGTTGGGAGGGATGAAGGAGAGGAAGTGGGAAAGGGAGACCTTCGGAGGGAAATTGAGAAGAAGAAGGAGAAGAAGAGGGTTGGGGTTGACGGATTCTGTGCCTTGACCTTTTTTGCTGTAACGGCCTGTCTTCATTTCTGTACACCTACCTTGCGGCCTTTCTGTTGGTCCTCCCTTCGGTTTCCTCATGATCTTCGTCTTCGATTACTTCTTTGTACGAATGTGGCTCTGGCCTTTGCATGTGCTTGTGGGTCTATTTTGCTTATTGCCTGCCTTCTATTTTTTGTTGTAACCGTTATGTTTGCTGGTCTCTCTATCCTTTCCAGATGCAGAAGAAGCAGGAGGGTATCTGCAATCGGTTCTTTCCGGGGGCAGACGACGCAGGGTCGGTCGGTCGGTGGGGAAGGGGAAGGAACGTGTCGATTGCATGAGCAGTAACAGAAGTCAAGTTGAGATGTCATGTGCCTCTTGTCTCAGACAGTCCTTCTCTTCGTCTTCTTCACTTTTGTTGCCTGTTTCTTTTCCCGCCTACGTGTTGCCGTGGCTGTCAAACGACTTTCTTTTTGTTCCTTCGAGAGAGAACGTTCCGGTTTCCCGACAGCCCTCGTCTTTCGGCTCCGCAAGGAACCTTTGCAAAGCAAAGAAGAAGAAAAGGAAAGATGTGTGTGCACACACACGAATATTCGCGTGTCTGCATGCATGCATGCAGGCTCCTGGAGGGACAGGCGAGAGGCGCGGAAGTCTTTCGAACGCTTTCGGTCAGTCAGCCAATTTATCGGACTCAAGGATGCCTTTCTTCTCTCTCGTTCTTGTTTTTACTTTTCGTAACATGAGGGGAATGAGGAAGGGTGGGAACGACATCAAAATCTGGAGTCATCTCTCCCTTCTCTCAAGCCTTCTCACTCTCTCTCTCTCTCTCTCTCTCTCATCTGTTTTCTGTCCTCTATACATGAGTGCCCGTGCGTGCAGAAAAGGCTGCAGCAGGACAGGCCTCTCAACCCCCCGAGTCTGGAAGCGGCCGCGTCTCCACCGCCCGAGGCGGGGACGCCCATCAGGCCCCCGACCGTCTGGCCTCCTCTGCCCCCCCCTCGAGGGGAATGCTTGCGCCCCCCGCAGGATCCCACGCTGCTGCCCTGCAGTCAGAGACGGATTCCAGAGGGGATACGCAGCGTACAGGCGCGCCCCCCCTGCCCCAGCAGCAGCGTGCAGGGAGCGCCGGTCCCCTCCTCGTCTCCTCAGCAGGAGGGGGCGCTTCGAGTGGCGAGGAGTGGTTCCGTCAACAGCAGCAGCAGCAGGGCGCGGCAACGCCCCTGCTTGGGGGTCTGGATGCTGCGTTGAATCGGTCTGCCTCCCGGGATCGGATGAAGGCAGCGGAGTCTTCTCTGTCGCCTGCCGGGGCCTCCAAAGACAAATTGCCGGGGCCCCTCACTGCCTTCCTCAGAGGGGAGATGCAACAGCAGCAGCACAACAAACAGCCCCCCTCAGCGTTTGGTGGTGAGTCTGGAGGCGACGGCCTGGGAGGTGCGAGGAGTCGTCTGGACCTCTCAATGGGGCCCGCAGTGTCGAGTGCAGACCTGCAGCCTCTCTCTCTGACTGGGTACTCTGATGCGGAAGCTGTTGCGCTTCTGCAAAAACAGAATCGCCAACTTCGGTGCGTGGAAAGGCGAAAGGGAGGGATGTTTTCTGTGTCCCCTTCCGACTCTCTTTTCATTTGTCTGTCTGCCTTTGCTTTGCCTCTGCATGTTCCAGTGACGGATCCACCGTAGACTCTGCCCGACTGAATGTGGAGGACAGATCCAGGGCGCTGATGAATTAATTTTACCCTCCCTCCTCCACGTAGACATCGATGTCCCCTGCCCGCCTCTAGCATTTAGTGACCCGTTCCGCTAACTTCCATCTGTTCCTTTTGTGTGAGCTGAGAGAGGCTGCTGTCGAGGCGGAGCAGTGAATCCTATCAGTCCCTCTTTGTTCTTTTTGTTTTGTTTGTGTGGTGCAGGGGTGAGGTAGACCGTCTGTCTGCTGAGGCTCTGCGACTTCAGCGAACGCTGTCTGCCGAGGTAGAGATGGTCGAGCAGCAAGCAAGGAGAAGGATGGCTGCCGATAGGTTGCAGAGGGAAGGGGAGAAGGACAGACTCGAAGCAGAGAACAGAAGGATGCACGAAGAAATTGCCAGGTCAGTGCGGTGGTCTTTTTGAGGGGGCGGGGGGCAAGTGTAGGTGTGACATTTTTGTGTCTGCCGATGTTTTTTGAGTTTCCTTACGGCCATTGCGTTTCGTCTTATTTCACTGTGAGCGCGTTTCCTTTTCCCGTCATTCAGCGTCGCAAGTGGATTAGTGTCTTGCTTCCCTCTTTTGTTGAGACTCGGAGGGGGCAAAGACGTGTTCGTTCAATGCAATGTTTCTGTGACATCGATTTCTTCCTTCTTGCATTCATGCAGACTACGGACTCAACACGCAGAAGAGCTGAGGCAGTGGATGGATGCCCGTGCGTCAGTCCATTTGGGACTTGAGGCCGACAGAGACATGGTGAAGGAGGAAGAGCGGAAGAGGAGGCAGAGAGAGATAGATGATCTCAGAGATGCACACAAGAGAGAGATGGAAGAGATGAAAAGGGCACAGCAAAGAGAGCTCGAGGGCAAACAGAAGGCCTACGATGAACAAGTAAGCAACCAGCTTGACGGCGTGAAAGAGAGAAACCGATTGTTTGTGCGCATGTTGCCTTTCTTCTTCCTTCGCGCCTGTCAAGAAAGCGATTAGATTGATTGTGCAGAGAAAATGATTTCCCGTCGAGGGTGCGACCGTGGAAGAGTCAGCGAGGGAGTCAAATAGGGCGAGCAATGAGTGGGGAAGGTGGCCGTCGACGTTTTTCTTTGGGAAAGCAGGAGTTTGAAATTTGCGCCTTTTCCCTTCTGTCTTTCCCTCCCGTGTCCTTCCTTCCCTGTCTGCACAGCTGCGTGTGATCAAGAGGCAGATGGAGCAGCACATGGACCTCTCCCGCCTCTCCGAGAAGGTGTCCCGTTCCGCTGAGCAGTTGGAGAACTGGACAGTGCACAGAAGGGAAGGGGACGACCTCGCTCATACAGAAAAAATATCAGAAGTCAGCACATCCTTTCTTGTTTCTTAGATTGACTCGCTCCCACACGGAGAGAGAGAAGGGAAGTAGTAGACGGAAGGACCTGGGCAGTCTGCATATTTTGAAAAACCAAGGGAATTCCTGTTTCTCTTTGGCTGGTTGTAAAATGGTTTCTTCGATCCGTTGTCGTCTTTCAGAGCACGACAAAGACAGCAGATGCAAAGGCAACAAGAAGAGATACAGAAACGAACGAAAGAAAGGGTGTCGCTGAAAAGAGAGAGCAAGAGAGACAAAAAAACTGACGCGGGAAGAGCCCGAGGGCAAATGCTCGTACGGGAATGGAGTGAAACGGAAAAGATGGTGAAGGCATCGTGCGCGCCCCTTCAAGTCTTCTCTCAATGAGTCTCTCTGTAATCGTTTCTCCCCTTCATTTCTCTTCCTCCTCGCCTGGTCCCTCTCCTCAGTTGTCCGACCGGGAGCGCCACCTGAGAGAGTTGGAGGCGACCCTCAGGTCACAGCAGCGTGACGTTGCGGCCCAGCAGGCGCACTTCAAGAGCCTCATCGCACAGGCCAACCAGAACATTGCAGAGGTCGCTGCTCAAAGGGCTGCAGAGACGGAGAGACTTCAGGAAGAGCACAGGCGGCTGGCAGAGCTGCAGAGTCAGACGCGGAGTGCAGAGCACAGGAGCAGGGAGGTGGTCGAGGCAGAGAGGAGGGGGGCGTTGGAAGAGCGCAGAGAGCACGAGAAGAAGCTGCAGGACTGCGAGTTGGCGCTGCAGGACGTGAGTCAGAGAGTGCGTGAGCCTTCGCTTGCCTTCTAGTCCTTTCTTTCTGCAAAAGAGAAAAAAGCTGTCATGCCTGGCTGCTGGGCATGTATGGAAAGCAACCTCTGAGAGAGACAGGGACAAAAAGAGAGAGAGCCGGAGACACGGACAGATGGATAGAGGGGCAGACAGAGCAAATGACAGAGAGTCAGTCTCTCTCTTCAACCAACATGGAAAGGAAAAACTTACATCAGAGAAAGCAAGCAGCAATTTGCCTATTTGTCAAAGCCCTCTGACTGGCACCCTCCGTCCCCCTGTGGACGTCCAGACAGACGTCTACAGATGACTGACTGTTTTTCGTTCGTTGCATGCAGAGAGAGGGACGTCTGGCTGCGAAGGAGGGAAGCCTGCGTTCCACAGAGGAGCGTCTCCGTCAGCTGCGGCACGCTGCGGACAACAGTATCATCAAGGCTCAACAGAGAGCGAAAGAGACGGAGACGCTGGTGGAGCACGAGCGGTGGGTCAGATGATGATCGAGAAAGGGGTGAAGGGCTGTTTCTTTCTTTGTTTGTTTCTTTCTTTGTTTGTTTCTTTCTTTCTTTGTTTGTTTGTTTGTTTGTTTGTGTGCGGAGGCAATCAGGAAGAAACAAATTGAAGTCAGCTTGAAGAGGTGGGTGCTGAATGAGACCTGCCGGAATATCTCGACCTTTTCTCTCCGTAGCTCTCTGATTGCAGTTTTGTCCTCCAGCTCAAGTGCTCGGCTTCCCTCTCATCTGAATCCTTTAATTCGACCATCTGAATGTTTACTGATAAACTTTCTTGTGTTGCGGGCTACATCTGTCTCTTTAGAGAACATGCCTGAGTTTTGAGTGATTTGCTGATGTAATTCTTGAATGAGCTGCTGAACAGGAGTCTGAGTGTGTGTGTGTGTGTGTGTGTGTGTGTGCGTGCGTGTGTGTGTGTGTGTGCAGCCGCGGTCTGATGAGAGAGGCGGAGGTCTTGGAGGAAAAACGGAGACTGGTCGCAGATGCGAGACAGGTCTCTTGTTCTTCCAATCTCCCTCTTGCTCTGGCTTTCTCACTCTCTTTTTCTCGGCGTCTCTCTTTCTTCCTCTTTTTCCTGCTCTCTCTCTCTCTCTCTCTCTCACACACACACACACACACTCCCTCTTTCTTTCTTTCTTTCTTTCTTTGTTTGTTTGTTTGTTTGTCTCTTTCTTTCTTTCTTTGCTTTTTTTTTTTTTTCTTTTCTTTTTTTTTTCTTTGTGTTGTATGTTTGTCCCTGAGTCTGACGCGCCAAAAAAGACCCGGGAGGGACTGAAGACAGAGGTCACAATTTTGCTCTCTCTCATGGGGGCATCCAGGGTTCTTTCTGTCCTCTTTTTTGGGGGTCTCTAGCTGTCTCTTCTCTTTTCTTTCTGCCCCAAATCCCCATACGCTTCCTTACTCGCTCTAGAAAACAACAATTGAGCCCTCCCGATTGTGTCCTCAACTCATTTTCGCCTACTGCTTCTCCCTCCCTTGCCTCTCGAGAGAGCGCAGGTCGCACTGGAAGACAAGTCTGAGGCCTCCAAACTGCGCGCACAGGCCGCAGAGGAACATGAGGCCGCGCGTGAGGTCGCACTTCGTGCCTTCAGGAAGAGTGACGAGCTGCAAAAGCAGTGGCAGGAGCTGCACGCTAAGGCCGTGGAACTGCAGACCCTGGAGAAAAAGGCCGAAAGGGTGCGTGCGTGCGTGCGTGCGTCAGCGTCTTGTTTTCTTCCTCTCTCTGTGTTCTTTTCTACTGGGCTGAAATAGTGGTGGTGCGTGTGTTCGGTATTCGTCCGGTTTGCTCCATCTGCAAATTCGCAATTGTGCCCTGCATGGGTCTGTTGCTTCTTCAAGCTGTGGCGGCTGCAGGAAAAACATTTGAGGAACGAACGAGTGGCGCAAATAGAGAAAGGAGATCAAAGAAAACAGGCACTGACTGCACTTTTGTCTGTCCTGTGTGACTGCATGCATATGTCCATGCAGGACAAACACCTGATGAGGGAAGAGGCGGCACAGATGAAGGAGTCACGCGCAGACCTGGAAAGACAAAGGGTCGCCTTCTACAAAACAGACCACGCAGCCCAACATCAGAGGTGAGTCATACACGGAGAGAGACTGAAAGAGGACAAAAAAACGATTTCGTGTGTCCGTCGAGCGACCGTTTCGATCACGGCAGCATTATCTCTCCATGTGATTCCCACTACCCCTCTGTGTCTTCGAGTGTGTGTGTGTGTGTGTGTGTGTGTGTGTGTGTAAGTGGAAGAGTAAGTGTCTGTTTGCATGTGTCTGTGTGTTAGAGACGAAATAGAGGATTGCTCCACAAATCTTCTTATGCCAATCGTATGTTTGACCTACCTGCCTGTTTCTCTCTCTCTCTCTCTCTGCAGGTGGGTTGACTTTGCAAACGCGAACGCCCAAGCTCTGTCCCTCTCCTTTGCGGCCTCCTCTCCCGGAGGCTTACAGGGACTCCAGGGCGGAATGGGAGGGAGCCTCACGGAGAGATCCGCTGCCCTGCGCGCCCTCTCTGCAGGAGGGGGGGTCCGGCAGTCCCTCACAGCAGCTGACCACCTGGAGGCAGCCCTTGGAGGTGCGGGAGGGCGAAGGGCGGTGTTGCGGTCGATACAGCCGGGGGGCGGGGAGGGGGGGGCGAGAGCGTCCGGGGTCGATGGCCCGGCCGCCTCTGTCTCCTCCGTTGCGCTCGCCATGCGCGCCGGGGCGGCGGCAGCAACAAGCCGCGAGCGGAAGAGTGTGGCTGCTCTTGCTGCCCTGGATGGTGACGAGACAGCAGCAGGGACAGGGCGGGGGGGAGGGGGAGAGAAGGGCCGCGACGTTGTTGCCGTGGGAGGGGCACGGGGAGTTTCCGGTCGGGACGAGCTGGAGCTGTTGACTGCAAAGGCGACTCGAGGTGCTCAGGTGTGTGCGTGCCTCTGTGTGTGTGTGTGGGTGGGTGGGTGTGGGTGTGCGTGTATGAGAGAGAGAGAGAAAGAGAGTGGACATAGAGCTATTGGTCGTGTATTTCATTCACTCGTCTCCGGATTGGGTCTCGTGAAAGTCTGGGGAGAAAGACCAGGCCCTTCTCGAGCGTCAAGGGGATAGAGGAGGAAACGTCGATTTGGTAGTTCAGGGAAGGGATCTTTTCTTTCATTCCTTTCGAAGGAATGACTTCTGTTTGAATGGTTTTCTTTCACGCATGCTTTTCTTTGTCAGTCGTCTCTTTCCGTGTATCTCTGTCTACGGTTCTGGGTGCTCCTGTACGTTTGCATCTGTTTGTGCATGTGCGCCAGAGAGGGAGTCGTGCGTGTTGCCACACGTGCGTGTGTGCGTGTATGTGTGCAGCATCTGAAAAGCGAGGTGCAGAGGTTCCTCTCCAAAATGCACGCCGCGGCTGTGGAGAACGAAAACCTGATGCCCTTGGTCTCCGCAGCTTCTGCAGGAGCGGGGAGGGGGAGTGGGCGGATAGGGGAGACTCCGGTTTCAGACGGCCTCGCTTTCTCGCTGTCAGTCGGTCCCTCTTAGACTTCCTTTTTCCCTCCGCTTCCTTTCGCTTCGTGCGTCCGTTCTTCTGCTCTAGTCTCGAATCTGGATGTGTGATACCTCTCTTGTTCTTCCGCACCAACGAAGGAAAGAAAGCCCTCCCTCCCTCCTACTGCATGCCCCTGCGTGCCTGCTGAATGTCCTCCGTCATTTGGTAGATCTCAACAAAGACCTGCATGTGAGCCGTCTTTTTGTTTCTTTGTTTCGTTGGTTAGTTGCTTAGTTGGTTGTTTTGTTCCTTACTTGTAAATTTCTGTGAGGGAGGGAGGGAGGGAGATGCAGGGACCCAGGCCTGGTGAGGGGGCACACACCTCCTAACGGGAGGGCAACAGGCGTCGGCGGAGGTGCAGGTCCCCCCCCATCTGCCACCGCCGCCTCCTTCTCTTTTTCGGGCCCGGGGGGGGGGGACCACTTGAGGGTTCACGGGGGCGGTAGGGGAGCTGGAGAAGGGGGAGCGGGCCTTTTGACCGGGTCCTCGTCCCTTCGCAGCTTGGAGCCTCTGGGGACGGGCGGGGGGGCCCAAGGAGGGGGGGAACTCTGATGATCTGATCATCAGAAAGCCAATTGTGCACAACAGTTTGTTCAATCGTTTGTGTGCACACAAATTAAGTGGATGGATGTAGCACTGACTCGCAGAGCCCCCCCGTGTGAGGGCTTCCTTCCACTACGGGTTCCTTCCTGCGACCAGTCCCTCCCACCCTCCCTGACCTTTTGTCCCCCCCCCGTGGTATTGTGAAAGAAGATAGATGCTTCTGGAAGCTCGGCCCGATTACTCACCGTCTTCGCCAGAGTGAAGCCCCTTTGTGCAGTCTGCCTGCCTCTGGAAGGAGGCTTGGTTGGTTGGGGCTTTGCTCGATCGTTGCAGCAGGCTCTGAGGCTCCGTTGCTGTCCATGGAGGATCGATCGATCGGCTGTGGGCCTTTGCGGTGCTGCTGCTGCGGCACTGTTGCACATTCCAGCGTTGATATTACCATCTTTAGGTGCACAACGCGCAGCAATCACATATGACAACACAGTGGTCTATTGTAAAAAGAATTTGCCTTTCTTCCATTTCTTTGGCCGCTGCTGCTTTGCGCCGCCAGTTTGTTCAACTTTATTGAGAGGCTTGTTCAGAAATCATGTCTATCCAAACCTGGACGGCTTGCACGCGTCTAGCCGTGGTTTATACTTACAAAGACTCATCATCACTGCTTCATCATCATACGCTAGATCATACGCCATCGCCATCGGCCTATTCCGAGGCTTCTAACGTTTGGCAGCAACGAACGAGGCAGTTTTGTTTATATAACAGCGTTTAATCATTCGATATGCATAGGAGCCTAGAAGGACCTATGTAGATTTTACATACATTTGGGACTATTTGGGACCTAAAAAATACTGTGTATTTATTTAAAATATATTTTTTAAAATTAATAGTAATCAACTTTATACATACAAGAGTTCAATTAACTCAGAGTGAGAAGTTACCAATTCTTGATCGAGCCTCGAGCTAGGTCTCAGGGGCCCAAAGTTTAAATTCTTAAATCCCGACAAAGGTTAAATACCAAGATCCGGTACCGAGCCCCCGTGAGCGAAAAAAAAATATTTTAGGATTTTTTTTGGCATTTATTGGCATTTTCTCATCTTACCTCGGCGTCGGATAAAGAGATTGATAAAGAAAAAAAATAAGCGATCTAGGGAGATTTTTTTTTTTTCTTTTTTACTTTTTGACCTTGAACAATACTAAGCAACAGTTGTGTAACACATGAACAACACTTGTGCAACACCCAAACAACAGTTGTTTATCTAAAAAAAAAAAAAAGTAAAAGGTTTTGGGAGATCTTTTTTTTTTTTTTCTTTAGCCGACGCTTAGTATCTCACAAATTATCGAGCGCTCGAGCAGAAATCCTTTAATATTTAAATATATTTTTATCGTGTGAAGTAGTGTGAAGGAACGTGTTAAACACGAGAAGCCTGAATGAATACAGTAAATAATGGTCGCTGAAATGGTTTGTTTTCTCTGTAGGTTTTGTCATGTTACAAAAGATTTACTGTAATGAACTAGAGAGTCCAGTCAAGGACAGTCCAGTTAATCTTATGGTTCTCTATACAGGAATAATACTGCACGACTTCTGTCCGGCTTCTGCTCTCATCTATTGAGAGTTGCTTTATCAAATCTCTCGAAGTATTGCGCGAATCAACTTCACAACATGGATCAATACATGCATGCTCTCCGTATGGATCAATACATGCATGCTCTCCGTCATGCCTTCAGCCGCGCTGCCCCGATAAGCAAC
>JAHBMJ010002500.1:15000-18484 GCA_018398765.1 Chromera velia | reverse complement strand
TAGAGAAAATGAAAAAGGAAAAGACAAAAGAGGGGGTGACGGCCCGGGTCCTCTGGACGCCTCGGGGAGAAAGAAATCGAAGGAGGAGGGGACCTTGACCTTCAGAGACTGGAGGTACGTGTTGGTGGGAATTCCTGCTGACCCGTCGAGGTTCAGCTGGTACTTCTTCTGAAGCTCCCCTGCCTTGTCAAAGATCATAATCTCTGCTTCGCCGTGCCCGTCAGTCCCCAGGGGGACCGACACGGGGGGCGGAGCGTCAGAGATCATCGGGATAGACGTGATGCTGCCATCGACCCCCGACTTGACTTTGACTCTGTAGCCGAGTTCTGAGAACTTCTTGGAGTCGAATCGGGTATGGACGTTGACTGCCGGCTGTGGACCTTTCAGGATTACAGTGTAGACTTGTTCCTCCTTCTCCGGGTCAAACTTGAAGGGAGGAGAGCCGCCAGGGGAAATGGTAATTCCCTTGAGGGCGATTTCCTCAGCTCCTCTTACCCCAAGAGGGGCAAGGAGCAAGAGGCCAAAGAATGCGAAGAGGCTCCACATTACAGAGGACCTGCACCGCTAAAGAAAAAGTGGTTACTTTGGAAAGCTCAGTTCTGGTTGGCGTCGGTCTCGAGGAACGATAGACAAACCAAGAGAAAGACTCAAGGACTTAGTGTTGTGCAACAGCGCTCAAGTCTCCGTCTGGCAAGCAAAAGATTTGCAGCCGATGGAAGGATGTTTCTCGTTTCTTTGGGATTGTTCTCTGGTTTGCAAAACCTGGAGAAGCTTTGTGTCAGGAAGGATAAGCTTTTCGACGACTTGATGGACCTCAAGCTGGTCAACGTCAACGTTCAAAGATATCAATGATGCGGGCCTGCATGGTCAGTATTAATTTCTGCATTGTTTGATTTTTGGCTTTCTGTATCGCTCCCGAACCGATCGAACCTATATGCATACCGGACCAATACACGCCCGGAGAGGCGCGATAAGAAAAATTTAATTTGAATCGCAACGCTTGCATGGAACCGGCTGGGGACGAATCTGCCTATAAATCTGCCATTATTGTCGCGCGCATGCAGTTTGTCATCAAGAAGTTTTTCAAGTTGCCCTGTCTGTCCTCTCTCCTCTTTACTCCTCTTTGTTTTTCGACTCTGCCGTCACCTCAGGGATAAGCCACACTTAACCACACTAAAACTTGCTCCTAGATTTGAAATAACCGTTACTAACGGGACGAGTCGGAACCTTTTCACAAACTAGGCAAGATCCGCCTTTTACCGTCTCTCATATATAGGGACACGACATGCATAACTATGCATAACAATTTATTATCAATAAAAACTCTATTTCAATTTACTGTATAAGTATGTATGAGGGTATATAAGCGTGGAGAGAAAGCCAAGAAAACTAGAGAAAAGAGCTAAAGGGGTATATACTTTAATATAGTATATACTCTCCCCACGCTTAGACACACACTCTTCCGCTGTCTTCTTGAGCTACATTCTCTAAGCAAATCAAAACAAAACCTTTCCGAGGAGAAAAGGTGAAGACACTGCAGAGTTTGGTGATACGTTGCCAAAAGCCGTCTCCTGTATCCTCCCACAAGGGCTGTTGCTTCTATCTTGTTGGCGCTTGCCGGCAGATGGCTGGTAAAGGCTCCTCTGACTTTTCTTTTCCAAAGCCGGTCTCCAGTCCCCTGGAGCCGGCAGCGGTAAATCAGCTGAGCGCCCTTCTGGATGTGAAACTGAAAGTTCAGTCGGAGGACCTCAACAGATCGTTTACCAACCAGTTAGAGCCGGTGAAAACCCAGCTCGCAGCCCTTACTCAGGGTCAGGCTGAGGACCGGGAACGGCTTAGCGACTTAGAGGGGGAGATAAAGGTTCTGAGGGATGAAGTCACCGAACTAAAGGAGAAATCCCCTAGCGCAGATCTCTTCAAAGCGGCTGAGGAGAAGAGACTCCGCACCGGAGAGATCCAAGGACTCTTCTTGAGCGGAGGCCCGATCTCTTTCGACCGGGATCTGAAAAAGTTCCTGAGGGACTGTGCCAGATACCCCCAAATCTCCAATATGCGACTCGAAGAAGCAGAAGCATTTTCCACAGCCATGATGTCAACGATCAAGAGCAAGTCTTCGTGGAAACCTGGACCCAACCCGAAGAAACCAAACAAGAAGCTTGGCCAACCGAAGACGACTCTTGTGTTTGACTTGGATGATAATGCAGAGAAGTGTGACAAGCTCTTTGGTGAGTGGTTTTGCATAGAAACCAAAGACAGGAGACTGTTCTTTTGCCGTATACTGAAAAACGAGCAGCAGAAGAAACAGTCAAGGGTTCGGTGGGCGAGGGGAGTACTCGCCTCCCCTGATGCTCACGATGAGGAGGAGGTGAAGGAAGCAAAGAAAGTGGTCGCGAAGGAGGGGGATGAGGACGGGTCGAGGCCAGCCGTGAATCCAGCCCTGCACACCGCGGATACACTTCCCGGGCTACAAGGGGCGTCTATGGTTTTTTACTCTAGGAGCCATGGTCCCCCCGTAGGGGCCATAGCTCGGCCTACCCCCATGACTGCCCCCATGGTAGCCCCCATGTACAGCTTCGCGTCTAGCTTCCCATCTCCATACCCTTACCACCAAGGGTATTCGGACGGAATGCTAAATGGACCCCAACCCCTGCCTGCCCCACATTTCTTTTCCAATTCCCAACCCGTGCTCAGCCTCAATGGGGGTATGGGCTCTGAACAAGCTGGCATGGTGCCGGTCGGGGGGGGAGAGGAACGGCAGGAGACGGCGGTAGAGTCCGGGCCCCTCTTCAGTTCGTTTGCAGACATTGATCGATCCCACCAGACCCCACCCGCATCTCCCGCAAGAAGGGGACAGATCTGACAGAGAGATGACGCACCGGCATCATCAGCCCCTCCAGCAAGGGGGGGAAGCTCGGAAGGGGATGAGTCCGATGGAGAAATGTTTGAGGAGCCCGATTCTCCAAGGGAAGAGGAGGGTGATGGCCCTCCGGGCCCTCGGGCCTGAAAGAAGTCGGGGGAGGGGAAAAGGATCCGAATCCCTTCCGTGCCGGCACATAACGGATCCCTCGGAGATGATGAGGCAGGTTGTGTGAAGTTGAGTCGTTTGCTGACGAGGAGAAGGGCATTGGTGTGTGAGATGGAGAAACGAACAGTGGCGATTCAGACTCTTGAGGAAGAAATAGACAGAATCAGTAAGAGAAAGAAAATTGAGGGCAGAGAGCGAGCTGTGAATTATATCCTCCAGGCTGTAGAAGAAGTTGGGCTGTTGGGGTGGTTGAGATCAGGGAATGAAGGGGGGGTGGGAAAGCGTTGCGAAGGGGTATTTTGGGGAGGGAAGGAACGTTCTCCTATCTCGGTTACGAACCGGTTTGTGCTCCTTAAAAATTGTGTAAAGATGTTTTCCTTTCGGTCTCAAATCTCTTTCCAAAAAACGGTATTCCCTCTGTCACATTGTGTTGTTGAAACCTCCGATGGAAATGATCAC
>JAHBMJ010002500.1:0-12500 GCA_018398765.1 Chromera velia | reverse complement strand
CAGCAAGAGAAGGAGGAGAAAGAAACGAAGGAGAGATCGTGATATTCTGGATGATTCTTCTTCCTTTTGCTCTGCTGCCTCGCATGCTCCTCCCAAATTGTCCTCTTCTTCTTTTTCTTCATTTTTGGATTCTTCTTCTTCCCCCTCCTCCCCCTCTTCCTGCTCTTCTTCTTCTTCTTCTTTTTCTTCTTCTTCTTTTTTTTCTTCTCCTCCTCTACTTGTATTAGGGCATAAACGGTTGCACGTTGGTGAGAGATGGTTTGAAATTAGGCGCTCTCCTGAGTCTGGTCTCGAATGGATAAAGGAAAGGGACTTGATGAAAGAAAGGTCAGAGGATGAGAGAATAATCATACAGAAAGCCGTGAGAGAATATTGGAAGGTAAGAAGAGGCAAGTTCAAGAAGCGAGGGAATGCTTGCTACCAGGACTTGACGGTGTCTCACCCATAGGACCGTCTGCGCTTTGTCTACATCAATGTGGGAGGATTGCAGCGGAAGATAAGAAATGGAAACATTCGTTCATGGCTCACTGAAACGGATGCGGATGTTGTGGTTCTGGTTGAAACACAGCACCTATCCTACGATCTAGAACTGGGGGGTTGGAAAGGAGTAAATTGGTCACATAGGGAATGGAGAAAGAGAAAGACAAAAGTCCATTCCGCTTGTGTAGACAAAGAAATCCGGTCTGGAGGCGTATGCATTTTGGTCAAATCGGACCGTTGGGGGGAACTCAGACCAGAGTTTGAGCTAGTAGGGCCGAGCATCGCCAGGGTGGCCATCCACTTGTCGGGTAGAAAACTGCATGTGTTTGGGGTGTATTTGCCGGGGAGTTGGTCGAATCATAAAAAAGATGACACGAAAGAGATCCTGTCTGATTCCCTGTGCTCTGTCCCCCTGGGAGAGCCGAGAGTGGTCCTGGGGGACCTCAACTCTCACACAGCATCGCTCTGCCCAGAAGGTCTCGAATGGAATCGTGAGCAACTGTTCGAACAGGACGAATTTACTGGCTCTGACGAGTCGGCTCCCTCTTTCATCCAGCATTCAGAATGCAAGCAGTCAGTCGACCGCATGGGCCGTGAATTGGTGCGTCTTTGTAGTGAAAGCAACCTACTCATCCTGAACGGTCTGTAAGGGAAGTGTGGGGGCAAAGACTTCTGCTTTTCGGGTGCTTGTACCTGTAAATCAAAGAACATGAAAAAAGAGGCATCCGTTGTCGATTATGCATTGGTTGACCCTTTCCTTCTCTCCTCTTGCACGGACTGAGAAATCGCTTTCGATGAACTGATTGGCTCCGATCATGACCATGCATCTATCTGTTTTTCTCTCCTCTCTTCTTCGCTTGAGGCTGTGGGAAAGCGGACAGATGCCCCATCCCTGCAGCAGTGCCCCCCGCTTTACAGATCCATCAGAAAGGCAGCGGTAAAAGATGAGGATTTGCTGCCAATAGCGGCAGCAGCAAGAGAGCTGGTGGGAGAGATATGGCAGGGACTCTGGGAGCATCATAGAGAAGTTGAACCATTCGAAGAGCCTCCCCTTCCCCCACCCCCTCCTGTGTCTTCCTCCCCACCCTCCTCAACAGCCTTTTTGCCCTCTTCTTTGACCTCCTCCCCAGTGAGCCCTCAAGATAAGAAAGACCGGGTGAAAGCCTTGGCCACAGCCTGGTGTCGGGTTTTGGTTAGGCCGGTGAAGGAAGTAATAGCGAAAGCGACAGAGAAGCAACAGCCTCTTACCTTCAAAACGTTGTTTAGAGAGAAGGAAGGGTGGTGGGATGAGGAATGTAAAGAGCTGCAGGAATGCCTGACGAAAGTAAGGAAAGAAGTTGAGGACTGTGCAAGTGGGGTGGAGAGAGAGTTAAAGCAGGAAAGGGTAGAAGATATCTTAAAGAAAAGGAGAGAGATCTTCCGGCAGAAAAGGAAGAGATTTGAGAGAGCCGAAACTGAAAAAGCGAAGACACATTTGCTTAATGACCCCCTCTTCCTTTAAAAAGAAAGGAGAAAGCTGTTGAAAGACGGTTTGAGACCAGGGGCAAGAGACTTCTCAAACTATTGGGCACAAGTTTTGGGGGAGGGCGAAGAATTGTCAGAGCCTGATCCGGAGTCGGAGCCCCCGAAGCAATTCATTTTCTCGTATAAGCAGGTGACTGATCGTCTGAAAGGATGGATAGAAAGAAAGCGGCAGGGCTCGATGGCATCTCTCCTCAACAACTCGACCTTTGCTTTTGCCACTCTCCCATCTCTCGCTTCCTTTTATTTGTTTTCTTTAATTTAATGCATGCATATGCGTGTTGGCCTGATAACTAGAATTGGTTGAGAATCGTACCCATCCCGAAAGGTCCCCCTTCGCCACAGCCGAATGACTGGCGTCCAGTCCATGTCGTTAACCCCCTTATAAAGCTCTTTGGTCTTCTTATGGATGATAGAATCCGTCAGCAAACTCGTTTTAATGACAGACAGATCGGGTTTAGGAAAGGGGTAGGCACAAGAGAGGGGATCGGAGCAGTGGTAGGCTTGGTACAGGAATGCAGAAGAGGCAAGAAGGGGCTCCTGGGCGGATTTGTCGACTTCTCAAAGGCGTTTGACTCCATCCCTCGGCTGAAGCTTCTGGCAAAGCTGCAGGCTGAGGGAATAGAGAAGAGAGATCTGTTGATGATTGCATCAATGTATAGAGGCATGAAAGCGAGAGTCGATGGGGACTCGGCTCTATTCCCGGAGGGGGCAGGGGTTAAGCAAGGTGATGCGTTGTCCCCGTTACTTTTTCTATTATTCATTAATAACCTGCATGATGAGATTCAGAAAGGAAAACGGGGAGATGGAAAGGAAACGGAGGAGGTTCACCTTGCTGAGGCCAGTTTGGGAAGTATAGGCTACGCTGATGATCTTGTTTTGTTTGCACACTCAGCAGCCGACCTTCAAGCAAAATTCGATACCCTGGAGGGGTATTGCGGAAAGTGGGGATTGAATGTCAATCTGAAGAAAACCAAGGTCCTGCGTCTTTGTGAATACCGCGAGGACTGTAACGGCATGATTTTGTACCAAGGGAAGGAAGTAGACTGGTGTGATCAGTACAAATATTTAGGTTGCCTTCTGTTTGAGGGAGGGGATTTGACTCGGTCAATTGAAGCACACCTATGCAGTGCAGAGCGTGCAATAGGGGCGGTGATTGGTCTGGCTGCGAGTCTGTCTAGGTTGCCTCTCGGGGGAAAGATATAGCTGCTGAAGGCATGCTGGGAGCCGGTGGCACTCTATAGGCTGGAGTGCTTTCCGATAAGACAGGGAGACTGGGAGGCGATTGACAACTTGCGGCTCCGGTTTGTTCGATGGGCGGCCCGACTTCCGGTCAGGAGTTTGCGTGTACCCTCTCTTTTGTCTATTAATTTAATGTCTGCTCGCACGCTTTTGTGTGCTTGTTTTGCTTCATTCTGGATTGCACTTAGCCGTTCGCATCTCTGTATTCCTCAGCCTCTTTTGAATTCATGGAAGGGACCAGCGGGGCAGAAGCAAAGACGAGCCGTCAATGGTCTGTTCAGATGGGTAGGCCTTGACTTTTTGACGTCTCTCCCTGTCCGAAGCTCAGAAAGACGGGCCCCAAAGGGGAATTTGTTTGTTTCTGCCAAAATTAAGGATGCCTGGGGAATGGAATGCATGAAAAGGGGAGACAGGGAAGAAAGGGGCAACTTCCCCCTGTCTGCCTCTTTATCAGGACTACAGAGAGCTCTTCCGTCTTCTTCATATTCTTCTCTATTTCTTTTGTCTTCAAAGAATGGCCCCAAGGTACGGATATCCTGTCTGCCGAGAAGTGCCTTATGTGAGAAGATTGAGCCACTCCTAAGGGCATTGACACTAAATCAGAAGGGTTTGACGGGGGGGGCCAACTCTCCGGGAGAGGTGTTTTGTCTGGCAGAGGGTTGTTCAAATAGAAGAAAAATTGATGATCTCTGGCACCGGCTTTCAGTATGCTCCAATTGGGTAGAAGCAAGAAATAAACTAAACAAAGTGGTAGAGGGAAAGAAAGTGAAGTAAAGGATTCAGAGAGAAGGAATTGAAGGATCGGATACAGCTGAAACAGAAGCGAGGAAGATGCTGCTTTTGGCTTTACAAGTCGATCCGTATGAAGCATGCAGAGCCGTTTGCGATCTTTGTTACTCACTGTGCACGCCTGTCTCTGTGTGAACGCGACCTTTCCTTCTTCTGTTTGAGTCTTATATTGCCACCTCTAACGCGTATGCTGCTCGTAAGCTCACCAAGCGAGCACTTCAGGGGATCTCGCGCTTAGCCTTATCTCTAGAGTTGAGTGATTGACAATCTCTTGCATGAACATGGGCTGCTGGGAGCACGGCTCCACTCTAGCAAAGCCAACTTCATTCATTCATAAGTCTTTTTTATAATTAAGAAACATTAAATTTTTGTAAGTTGCTATTAAATTTGCTAGAACAAGCTAGAACACAACTATTAGTTGACTAAACATAATAACAATTGTATGATAAAAGATAATAACACTGCACTGGTAATACAGTTTTTTAATCTGACAAGACCCAAAAAAATCACATTTTCACTGTCTTTCGTTAGAAAAAGAAGGTAAATGAACAGAGGACGTACAAAGAAAGAGAGAGAGTGACAAGCGCACGCACGAAGTATGCAGCCGTAACCCCTTCTCAACAAACCAGCTAGACACGCATCACGGGACCTTGTAGGTGTGTATAGGTGTATTTCACCTGCAGATATCGGCGGTTTAGTACAAAAAATTGAAAAGACTCCCTAAGGCCTCAAAATAATAAAACAAACTTAAAAAAATCATTTAGAAACATTTTTTAACGAAAAAAAAAAACATTTTTTTTTTAACACAGATTTGATCATTTTCCTAAACCCCTCCCTTACATTTTCACACAAAATCGTGAAAAAGAAAAGATTTTTTTTTAACACAAAAAATTATTCTAATCGGTTTAATTTGATATTAGAAAGCATTTAGAATACATTTGGGAGCCCCTTGAATTTTTTGCACTATAGAGCCGCATCACTATGTAAAGTGGGGGGTGGAATACACCTATAGCCTACCGTGATGCGCATATGCCTGACCGTTCCATCATCAACGGACTTCGTCTGCCGTGTCATGTTATCCGCACGCTTGGCTAGGACGGAGTGAACACACCCCTTCTTGTTTGCCTACAGGAATCTAGCGAACCTTCAAAGTATCCTTTAGTCACGGCTGCAACTGTCCCTCACTCTTCACGGGTGCTGGCAAAGAAGTGAGTCAGGCAACGACAAACATTTTTATTTCCGTAGGTCTGATTCATATCTAGGATCCACACTCACACCTCCCTTTTATCTATTTACCCGCGGTTTTCGGTTTTTTTCTCCTCTCAATTCAATGCTCGTTCTCTCATTATGGTTTGTTTTGTCCTTTAATTCGAATACATGCAGGCGTTCTGGTAGTATCAACGCCTCTGTAGCTGAGTTTGATCCCGTTTTTGAGTTTGAAATGAAAATTCTTGAGAAAAAAGTCTTTGGAGAGGTTCTGGCAGGCATGGTGTTCGGGGGAAGGAGAGAGCCAAAAATTATTTTCACCGAGGAAACTGATGAACCGAAACCGAAACAGAAGTGTATTGAAACTGCCACTCATCTCAAAACCGATCATCGCATCCTTCCTCTATTCTACTACCGCTTGTGGTTAAAAAATGATTGGCAAGTCACAGACTACGGACCTGCAAAGATTCTCAGGTCGGGGAAGGACATGCAGAGTATCTCAGTCAACCAGTTTCTGTTGGTGAGACGTGAGGTCGAGGCTCACTTGAAGGTTAGAGGCCAGTTTGAGAAGGGGGGAAGGGCAGGAAAGGGCCCCGAGAAGCTTCGGTTTCTCGATGGCCTGGGGATTGCCAGTGGTGTCCTGGGGGAGAAACAGTCAAGCCTGTATATTGTAAAAGTATTCAAAAGCCCTCTCGTACCCTCTCACCAAGCGGCTTCTCGTCTAAAAGGTCTGAGAGAATCTGTGAGTGCAAGAATGCTCATCTGCTCAGAAAACATGGAAAGACTCCGGCTCTATCAGCTTCTTGCCGCCAGGATTCCTTGTCCCGAAATACTTACCCAGCTCCCACAGTGCATATTCATGGAGTTTCTTGCAAATGAGCACCCCAGCCCTAAAGCGTCTCCCAACCTCGCCAGCCATCAGCTGAACAGTCTTGAAGAATCAAACAGAGTCTGTATTATTATACAGATGCTTGCACTCTACAAGGATATGCTTATTCACCCTTCACTCCAGCTTGTCCACGATAATGCTGCGGGGGAGAACTTCGTCTTTCACAGAGGGAAGGTGCACGTCATTGATATTGGTCAAACAATCCCCGCAGGACCGATTTTCGAAGATCCAGAAGCCGTTGGCTCCACCGTTTCCACTGCATGGCGCATTTTGAATGACCAAGACAGCCCTCTCTGGTAAGACGTCTATGCTCTGTATAGAACGTTCCTATCCCTGATGCCTGGGGAGGCTGCGTCCTTCAATTTTCATTCCGCACTCCTCTCTTTTCTTAAAAATGCGTGGGATGGAGCTAAAGAGCATAATCCTGAAGATGAAGAAGTCTGCACAGAGCAACTAAGGGTGTTGGTTGGTAGTGGAGAAGAACTGGGAGCATTTTTCGAAGGGTTGAGTGATAAAGGAGGCTCACCCGTCGAAACGCTTATGTCAGAGTTCGGTCTGAGCAAGGAGGAGAGAATTGTCTGGGAGTGGCTCCACGACTACATGCAAAAAGTCGAATCTCGCGATGGCGAGAGACTTCGCAAAGCAGTGGAGCACGCATAGGAGGTGCACCGAGATCTGATTCAATGTCTGCAGAGGGCCGTGGAACGCATCCGGGGTCATCTCATGGTCTCTTGCTGATTGTTTCCGCTTCTCGATATATCCTTCCTTCTTTTTCTTTTTTTTTCCTTCTGTCCTTCTTTCGTTCTGAGTCACTGAGAGCGTCTTTCCTCAAATATGAGCCGGTAAGAGGGACATTCATACGTGCCCTGAGGGGCTTTTCTATGGAGGAGGAGGAAGAAGAAGAAAAAGAAGAGACAGAGCAACCCTATGACCCAGCCTCTCCACTGGTTCTGAACATACCCTCTTTGTCTTGCGTGAACATGTTTATAGTACAACATAGGTAGAGAGGAAGCGAGAGAGAGGAAAAGGGAGGGAATGTGTGTGGGTTTCTCATATTGCACGGTCTTGTGAATTGTGAGAGCGTACGTTCGTGCCATATCTCTGTATGTAAGTGACTCCCGATGAGACTGAGACCGAGGGCTTCCCCGATCCTTTCACTAATAAATCGATGCTTCTCTTATTGATGCGAAAGACCGACACTGACTGACATTGGAAGAGAATGAATGAGGGACGGAGAAGGAAATGAAGCATCGACTGGCCTTCTTCTTGCCGCCTCTTCTCATTCGTATCATCGTTGTTCCTCTTTCTTTTTTTAGACTCCTCCCTACCTTTATCCGTACACCTCCTGCTCCCTCCGATCAAGTGTATAAGGAACCGCATTGAAGACGCCAGTCCAATTGTTAGGGCCCCGTTCTATTCGGGTAAAAAATTCATTGATGAGGGTATGGAAGAGGGAAGTGAGGAATGGGGGTGGGAGGAAGTCTTCGTGCAGTTCACTTAGCCAAGAGTTTTCTTAATTTATGGAGGCATACAGAGATCGCTTCTATCATCTGGGTGTTGGGTAAGATTGTCTTAGGATACCAATATGGCGAGATCGACAGGCAGCCTACCCATCAAGTTCGATAATATCTCTTCTCCAAAGAGCAAGAGAGGAGGGTAGACTGGTCCGGTGTCGGCAATGAAAAGCTGTTTTTGTCTCTTCTAGGCTCTGGCCTTCTCCTTACTTGCACAGCCAGAGGTGACTCCAACTCTTTTCCTGCTCTTTCTTATGGGAAATCTCCCCTGCTTAGATTGCTTGCCTGTCTGCACACAGAAAACTCTGAGTCACGTTGCCTTGCTGGCTGTTTGTTGGCTGTTTTGGATGCTTGAGTACGCATCATTTCATGATCATGCATTAAGTAGTGGCTTAGGCAGGTTCATTTTCTTGAATCCTGCCCAATGACTGAATTAAGTGAATGAATGAGTGACTGTTTCAACTGTTTTTTTGAAGAAACTGGAATGACTGCTTTACGGCACAAGAACGAAGTTACTTATGTAGCCAAGCGGTCGCGAGAGAGGGATTGCTACACCTGCATTTAATGTATGGTTTTGTTTTTTTGAATCAGTTCACCTTGCCTTTGCCCCTCCTTTTCTCGTCATCTTACATACTGACACCGACTCGTCCAATCGATTATCCATATTGCAGGGACTAAATCACAAACCAGAAGGTTTGTGAGGAACGACTTGAGTCTAGACTTGAGTACACTCTGTCAGTGAGATTCACTCGCAGAAGTCGTTCTGAATTTTTGACGCTTCCCATCTTAGTTTATCTTCTGCATGTGCCAGCAAAAGAATATCATCCCTCGATATTTATTACAGTTGGAGACTCTGGGTCCCCTCCGAGTGACGATCATTCCCTGCTCCCCCTTCCTTATAGCAATTCCAATTAAGTGCGCCCTCTGCTCAGATGAAACACATGCACGACGGGATGCCATAGGAGAAGGCACTGGAAGGTATAAGAGTAGATGAAGAAAGACCCGGGCCCGGGGCAGTCTGTCCGACAGACAGATCACATTGCAACAAGCAGTGCATGGGAAGAAGGGTTCACAAAGTCCGTCCACTATCGTCCACTCTTTCAATTGGTTGACAGCCCCCAGACAGCACATAACAGGAGCACAAGCAAGTCACATAGTGAGTCATGAGGGAGGAGTTCAGTTCATGACTCGGAGGTGGCAGTTAGTCTGGTGCGGATAAGACTGCCTTCATGCGTCCCAGGAACACACCATCCCCCAAGGATCCGCCAGTGCTGATTAGCTCCCCCTTTTCGCTTTGATCGAGCCCTCAGTTCTTTGAAGGCAGTAGACTGTCTGCTCTTTATATCCAACAGACGTTGCTCCTGGCTCCGTTTTCTCTGCTTTGTTCCTCTGGACCCGGGTCTCAACCCCTTGCCATCCCCCCCGGCCGCTTCATTGAGCTTTCCTGTGCCTCCCTCTCCAACAGCAACAAGACGGTTCTCGGGAATGTTATACACACTTGGCACATATCGTCAATATAACAGCACTGCTCGCACTGTATGGTTAAGTTGCACTTATTTGTTTGTTTGGACTTTCGATCGCTATCATTTGGCTCATGTGACTCGCGTCATGAGTTGCATGCATGGTTGCCCAACAGAGACTAGAATTGAGAACTAGAATTGAGAAAGGTTACTCATAGAGTGACAATACTACCAAGATCTCCAGCACGATCTAAGACCCTCAGATTCCTTCATCGCATCCCTAGTATATAATATACTGTATATTAATATAAAGGTTTGATTCGGCCTAGTAGAAGGATTCGGCTGTTTTCATTAAATGAGTGATTAATTGATTAATCGGTTTTGCTTTACAGTATTATATACCAAAGTGTGTTCTCCTATGGGGAGGACTGGCTGATTTTAGTGCCCTGACTGACTCGTATGTAACGCTGGAACTAGCGCTGGAAGCTATATAGGCTGGAAGTTCAGAAATAGACAGACTGTGATGCTAGGGGTAATTTTCAAAAAAAAAAATGTTTAGCCCTAAGGGAGTTTTTTTTTTTTTGTTTATTTTTTTTTTTTACTTCAATGAGGTTGCCAAAAGGCTTCGAACAAGTGTTGTCGACCCTCGATTATGGATATCATTGAAAAGCAAAAAAAAGAATTTTTTTGCTCCCAGAAAGCTTTTTTTTTTTTTTGTAAATCACCCCTACCTGTGATGATGTGTGCAAAATATATGATGATGATGATGATGATGAGAAACCGCTGAAGAAACCGCTGTTTAAGGATCACTCAGTTAGAGCTCGCATGAGACAACATCTTGCTAGAGAGTTCTTCAGAAATTTTTTGTTGAGAAACAGTCTTGCTTGAACCCATTTTTCGCAGCGCCCGTCTCATGGTTTTGATCGTAACAGAAAACTCTTTTTCCATTCTCCAGCTTCATTGTGTTCACTCTGTTTTTTCTAGCTCTCAGCTTTGGTAAATCGATAACCTTTTTCCTAGCTTTTGCTCAATTTTTTAAGCGACCTCCAATTTTGCTACAATTTCAGCATCGTTCAGCAGCCGTCTCTGTTTTTGGTTTGATGATCATTTTTCTTAACTGAGCGATCAAAGTACTCAAACCGGCTCAGACGGGATGTTTTAGGGAACTGTGGAACACCCAGACTCACGAGTGGCCCTTGTGGCTGCGGTGCAGCAGCTTGTGCCGGCAGGAAGTGCTCTACTGGATACCCCGCTTCCTAGCCCCGCTTCGCAACGTCGAGAAGACATTAGATAACACTTTTGTTCCCGCAATGTCGTCAGTCGTCTCAATTTTGATGAAGTTGAAGAAGCTGACAGTGTCACTTTCCTATCCGTGGAGAAGGAGGCACAAGAAGCCGAGGCATTCATCTGCGGAGTCAGAGATAAACTTACCTTCCCCCTTTAAGTTAGCTGAGAGAGGCTTTGGGTCAAACAAAAAGAAGTCGGTTGTGGGTGAGGTCGCATCTAAGGAGACTGTATCCACCCTTTCCCTAGGAGGTAGCACTAGGATGAACATTATAAGTACCCTTAGTTTGGCGGGCTTTCTAACTAGTTAAAATGATAGTTTAGACTTATGCTATATAAAAGTTATAGATATAGAACATACTGGAAATTTGATTTCTATAGTGGCAGGCCATTCATGCTTTCTAGTTCATGAGAAATTCTTATTCAAAGGTAGTATCGCCACGATCTGGCGGGGCTTTTCATAGTGGGAATGGACTGTGACAAACCTTCACCTCCCGCCAGTATGCTTGCCCTGCCATGTCCCACCAGACACAGTCAATCCCCGCCAAGAAAAATGAACACTTACCTGAGGCTCTCAGTTGTACATCAGAAAGTTTTTGGAGAGACACGTTGTTGCATGTCACTGCAAGGGCAAAACCAAACAGATGATTGCCAATGTACAAAGAAAGAAGAAGAGAAAGGGTGACACGATGAAGAGTGTGCAGTCAGCAGAGGGGTAAAAAAGAACAAAAAGAGGGGGAGAGAAAGAGAGCGATGAGAGTGACGATGAAGGTGAGGAAGAGGAAGAAAGAGAGGCCCTGGGGGGGGAAGGAGGAAGAGATGTAGAAGGCTCTGAAGAGGACGAGGAGGAGGAGCGGGGGGACGGGGACAAAGAGGAGGAAGAAGACGAGGAAGAGTGGCCTCGGCTTCCCAACGGGTTTCCGATGCCCGTCTTCCATCTGGCGGCAGACAGTATTATTACCTCAGATGTCCCGATTCCATGGAAGGATGCCGACATGTTGATAGCTGCAGAGAATGGAACCATCAGAGCAGAAGAATACGAATGGATCATGGGTCTTTCGGTTACAAAGGACAGGTTTTTTATGAAAGGAATCGAATTGAGAAAGTATTTTTCGTTTGAAGGAAAGTATACCAACCAATGGGTGTGGGTAAAGAGGACAGTCACTGCGTAAACAAACTGCAGGGAGGCGTGTTGGAGGTTGGTGGGAGGTGGGAGAGGGCTAGCGGGGGGCTGGCGGGTGGCTGGCGGGAGGTGGGCGGAGGAAAAGCAGACTGGAAGTCTGTCTTCTGGCGGGGGTTTGCTTTGTTGGCGGGGGGGTCTGATCTTAGAGAGATGATCAGGCCCCATCAGGTCAAGCTGCCCGCCACCCCGCCAAATCGTGGCGACATGACTTTGAACTAATTTTTTGAAGTGAAAATGTAACCCGCCATCAGTTCTGTTAGCTTCAATCAACACTTTAGAATGTAAAAAAAAAGATTGGTATATGAATAAAGTGCCCGCCATGTCTAGATTTTTTATTAGAGAAAGTATAAACTTAGGGTCGCCCTTATATAGTAACATAGTGCTACCCCCTAGACCTTTTCCGCTGTGGCTGCCCCTTTTACACCAAACTTGTCACCTCCTGAAGCTTACGTCAATCCCCCCCCCCAGATGACTCAGAGCGCTAAGCTTTCTATCTTGCCCTCCCCACAAAGCGATGCCAACACGCCCCCCCCACAAAGCGCTTCCGTCTTGCCCTCCCCACAAAGCGATGCCAACACGCCCCCCCCACAAAGCGCTTCCGTCTTGCCCTCCCCACAAAGCGATGCCAACACGCCCCCCCCACAAAGCGCTTCCGTCTTGCCCTCCCCACAAAGCGATGCCAACACGCCCCCCCCACAAAGCGCTTCCGTCTTGCCCTCCCCACAAAGCGATGCCAACACGCCCCCCCCACAAAGCGCTTCCGTCTTGCCCTCCCCACAAAGCGATGCCAACACGCCCCCCCCACAAAGCGCTTCCGTCTCGCCCTCCCCACAAAGCGATGCCAACACGCCCCGCCCACAAAGCGCTTCCATCTCGCCTTCCCCACAAAGCGATGCCAACACGCCCCGCCCACAAAGCGCTTCCATCTCGCC
>JAHBMJ010002499.1:0-18210 GCA_018398765.1 Chromera velia | reverse complement strand
GTCGAATGTTTCAAGTCGATCAGAGCACGACCTAGTGCCGCCTCTCTCCCATCACATAGACTTGCTCTCCAGCGATGAAAGTAGGCTTTATCGAAAGCCCAGAGGATTGGCTTCTTTGCTTTTTCTTAGGTTTATGACATTCACTCTACTGGTTGCCCTGAGAGGGCAATTTTGATCTTCCATCACGAAGGGCACGGCCCGTCTCCACGCAAAGGGGCCTACGAAGTTGCCCCAGTAAAGTTTCCATTGAATCCCTTCCGTACGTGCGCTCTAACAAGCTCTAGATGAGGAGCTGGAAAGGCTTTTTGGATGAGGGGGCCAGCTCTGGGTGGCCAGAAGGTGACTCAGAGCCACTTTATGAATTTTTACATATCTGTGCTGCAGGTCAGACTGAGCCTTTCTCGGAGGACCGTTTGTCGGTGCTTGCGTTTCGTGAGGAAGCATTACGGCTGGTAATCTCGGGTGATCTGAAGTTGTGGGAGTGAGGCGCAGCTCTTGTTTGCATGAGAATTTGGAGGTAGGGCTCCTGCGTGGACTAAGACCCAGTGGCCAGTGCCGGACCTCACCCAGAAAAAACAAGAACGCTATGATGGCTGGTCGTGGGCAAGGCCCTCTGGCTAGAGGCCATCAATGGATCAGGCTTTCAGAAGCTAAGCATTTACCTCTTGCACGGTCATAGTGCTCAACATTTGTTTGGTTGAACTGCTTTCTGTGGGTGTCAAATCGGCAGATCTGTTTGCGGATATTCATTCTTACCTTTCATGGGGGTTACCCGCTGTGTACTCCCTCCTTACATCAGTGTGCGAATTCGGCGTATTCCATTAGAACTAAAAGTTAGCTTATTTGTATATTACACTGCGCATTGTCACATGCCTGCAGAGTCTGTAATCACTCCCCGACATATCAACATACTATAACTCTTTCACCTCACTCATGTCCAACAATTTCTAACATACACACCATAAACCCATTAAACCTTATCTTTAAAAGTTGTTCATACTTTCATGCAGGTAAGAAACAATAAATAGAATCATTCTAAGTGCTTTAAAGACTTAGTTTTTTATATAAAATTTAGTGTGATACATAGAAAATTAAAAGTCACTTTCTAGTACAAAAGTTTCAATTGTCAGTACAGTCAGTTGCATACCATCTCTCTGTCGAAATCAACGGAGTAGAGTGGCAGTTCGGGGCAAGAGGGAGACTGGAGGGCTTGGTGTCTTCGGGGGGGATCACGTACATCCTTGCACGAAGCAGTGCAGAGTACGGTAAGGTCGTTTTGGAAGTAGAGGCGGGGGCGACATCTCTCTCTCCACGAGAGATCGTGGACATTTTCGACACGTTGTACGACGAAGGCTATCACACGGAGTTGTACGACGTGTATGAGAGAAATTGCGTCCACTTTGTGGTCGAGTTTCTATCTCGTCTGTCTAGGAGGGATCCGGGTGTCTGAAAGATGCCGGAGAGATTTCGACAGGGCCACGAGGCCCTGCGAAACGTCCACAATTGGGTAGTAAGGGGAGAATTAGATCCGAGAGAGAGAGTCAAGCGTCCCGATCCCCAGAAAGCAAAGCTCAGCAGCAGTACAAGCAGCTCTGTGGAGACACAAGCATGCCCTCGTCCTTCTGGATGCGCACTGCGATTGAAGGGGAAAAAATTCTTTTCCCTGTCACCGTGACCTGTCTCTCTCTGCATGAAAAGTGCGACGGGGTGGCAAGGGAGAGGGTGAGTAAGGGGGGCTGGAGGTGTCTCTCTCTTCTTTTATGTTTCTGCTTGCTTCGTGTTTGATGAATTGATGCTTTTTGATTTTTTTTGTTCTTGACCGAAGAGAAGAGAAGAGAAGCGTGTCAGCGGAATGCACAACGGACACGGACATTGTGAAAGGGGGAAAGGAAAGGAGCAGACCGGCCTCGCCTCTCACATCCTCGTTACTTTGCCCTCTTTTGAACCTCTGGCTTGTCTGATCTCTCACTGTGGATTGCGGCTGTGTCCCATAAACAAACACACACACACACACACTCAGGAGTCCTCCCGGCTCCCTCCGGTGTGGAGAGAGAGAGAGAGAGAGAGCAAAGGACTAGAAGGAATGCATTATGTCGTTCTTCCCTCAAGCTGGACGCAGATGAAGGAGAAATCGACCCTTAAATCTGTTTTGAGTCCACACCGCTCTCCTTCCGTCCTTTCTCTCCCTCTATGTCTACATTGCGCCATGCATGCAACGGACAGAAATATGTTGGAGCATGGAAGGAGGAAAACATGGGGGGGGGGAAGCATGGGAGATCTCGTTCCAAGATGTACTCACGTACACGTACTTGTTTTGTTTCCCTTGGTCTTTTGAGACTGCCCTGCTCGACTGATCCTTATCGGGTAAAGGAATGAAAGTCTCTTTGTTTCTTTCTGTCTTCTTTTCTCCTTAAATTACCTGCATACATCTTGAGTGTGCCATCTTGGCTATTGGAAAAAGGGGTCGGGTTTGGGATTTAGGAAGGGACTCTGAGATGCCTCTCGAGGTCCAGTTGGGTTGGCGGAGGGAGGTTTTTCGCAGGTGTCTGTCTGTCGGTTTGTCTGTCTGTGAAAGCTACAGGGAAACTGTCTCATTGAGCATATTCGCACCATGATCTTGGTGTTGGAAAAGGGAGATGCGCTATTTTGAATACCTGTTCTCAGCTGTGAGTGGAGGAAAAATACTGCCTGAGGCGGATTAGTGTTCGTGGCTCTGCGGGACTTCTTTTGATCTTTCCATTCATTTTCTTTCAAGAAGAAAGAACCGACGCTGGGCTTTGGAGAGAGCTCACCAAAAGGAGTGAGAAAGAGCATATAGGACTGTGCTTCGCAGCTGCTGTGGGTGTTGCGAAACGTCATAAGAAGAAGGAAATGAAAGAGTTATGAAAGCAAAGTGAAAAGCTGGTTTGCATTGTATGCCATCACTTTCTGCACTCATGTCATGTCGTCATGTCTTACCTTTCATGTCATGTTTTGGTTCATAGCATTCTCTTTCTTTTCTTTTCTTTTCCCTCGGGGGTTTTCTTTTAACGGGTCCCCCACCAGCAAATCGCTAAGCAAATAGCAGCTCGGAAACTTTCGTTCTTTCTCTCGCGGGCTGATGCAAGCAACGCGTACAGCATAAAAAATACAGCATCAACTAGAAAAGCTCCCTCCCTGGATATGCAGAAAAAAACTACTTATTTCAGTCAGAAGATTGGGAGGAACAGCAAGGTGCATCACCTCCTGCCAGCAATGGGGTGGATCTTTGACCATGAATTCCCTCCCTCCCTCCGTTGCCTCCATCCATCATCCTTTTTTGAAAGAAAAGTCTCTCTCTTATCCCGGTATGCAGTCAGATATTGCAATCATGTGGCGATGATGGAAAGAAAAAAAGAAGAGTCCGTACGAGTAGAGCACCACCCAGACAGAGACAGAGAAGTCATCAACAGTCCCAAGAGCAGACAACAGGCTCGGGAGCAGGGAAGATCAGCTCAGCCAATTAGGCAAAAGCCCCTTGCAAGCTCAGCTCACCCATAACGAAGGAAGCTTCTCAAGCAGCCAATGCCGCCGCCGCCGCTGCTGCTGCTGCTCCGGTACTTTCGGTTTCAGTTTCTGGCGGGTCGCGCCGGTCTTCCGGGGCGCTGCCTGGCCCAAAGATGAGCCATCCCCTTCCCCGCAGAGGATCCCAAACCCCCGCCTCCCCCCCCTCCGGACACACTGCCGCCGCCTCCGCAACTCCTCCCTCTGTGCCCCCCCAGGTTCCTCCCATCATGATCCACCACGAAGTGTCTGTCTGCTGCCGCTGCCCCCACCGACACAGACAACCTTCCGATTCCCTTTGCAGAACCCTCTACCCGTCTGCTGCTGGAGAGCAGGAAGAACGAGAAAGAGAAACAGCAACAGCGGCGAGTACACAGGGGTCAGCGACGAGGAGGACAGCTCCAGCTCAGACGACGGCTACATGACCCCACCGAAGGGGTCATCCCACGCGAAGGCCATGGAGAGACTGCCTAAACTAGGCCTGAGTCTGGGTGCATCCCCTCCCGTTCCATCTTCCTTCTCCCTCCAGGCTCCTCCTGAGTATCCGACAGATTGATTGATTGATTGATTGAGGGAGGGAGGTACATAGGAGAAGAGAAGGTAAAATTAATTCAAGGGTTCTCTTTTGTACGTAGAAGAAGCTTCACTTCATGTGTGAGGGCAGGGAGGGCAAGGGAAGAGGAGTGAGGGGGGCCGGAGGATTCTCTCTCTTCTTTTATGTGTCTGCTTGCTTCGTCTTTGATGAATTCATGCTTTTTGATTTTTCTTGTTCTTGACCGAAGAGAAGAGAAGAGAAGAGAAGAGAAGAGAAGCGTGTGAGCGGAATGCACAACGGACACGGACATTGTGAAAGGGGGAAAGGAAAGGAGCAGACCGGCCTCGCCTCTCATATCCTCGCTACTTTGCCCTCCTTTGAACTTCTGACTTGTCTGATCTCTCACTGTCGATTGCAGCTGTGTCCCATAGACAAACACACATACACACACACACACACACACACATACACACACACACTCAGGAGTTCTCCCGGCTCCCTTTGGTGTGGAGAGAGAGAGAGAGAGACAAGAACTAGAAGGAATGCATCATGTCGTTCCTCCCTCAAGCTGGACGCAGATGAAGGAGAAATCGACCCTTAAATCTGTTTTGAGTCCGCATCGCTCTCTTTCCGTCCTTTTTCTCCCTCTGTGTCTTCATTGCGCTATGCACACAATGGATGGAAATATGTTGGAGCATGGAAGGAGGAAAACACGGGGGGGGGGAAGCATGGGAGATCTCGTACTCATGTACACGTACTTGTTTTGTTTCCCTTGGTCTTTTGAGACTGACCTGCTCAACTGATCCTTGTCGGGTAAAGGAATGAAAGTCTCTTTCTTTCTTTCTGTCTTCTTTTCTCCTTAAATTACCTGCATACATCTTGCGTATGCCATCTTGGCTATTGGAAAAGGGGGTCGGGTTTGGGATTTAGAAAGGGACTCTGAGATGCCTCTCGAGGTCCGGTTGGGTTAGCGGAGGGAGGTTCTTCGCAGGTGTCTGTTTGTCGGTCTGTCTGTCTGTGAAAGCTACAGGGAAACTGTCTTGTCGAGCATATTCGCACCGTGATCTTGGTGCTGGAAAAGGGAGATGCGCTATACATCATGTGGCGATGATGGAAAGAAAAAAAGAAGAGTCTATACGAGAAGGTGACACTGTTTCTTCATTTAATCCGTTTCCTCTCTGCCTGGTTCTCCACTGGAGACATTGAGAAGTGGGAATGACTCAGAGAGAGCACTCATCTAGACAGGAGAACAACACGGACATAGGCGACTGCACATTCATCTCACGTACTCTCTGAGCCCCTCATTGTACTTCGCTCCCCCTTCACTTTTCGTCCCATCGTCCGCTCTTCAACCTCCAACCCCGACCTTCGGAGGGCTCAAAGGACACACAGCCCTCCCAGAGACGAACCAAAAACAATCCTCAAATCCCCCACGTCCACAGGAGGAGCCAGATCTCCGTCCTCCAAACACAACGTCCGTTTTCCCTCCTATGAGACACTCTCCCCCTCGAGGCCCATTCCCCCAGCCGAGGGGCGGATGGATGACGGAAGAAGACTGGTCCACAGTGATTGTCTGCCTGTCGAAGGCTTTTTTGCTTCCACTTATCCATCTCTCTACTTCATTTTGTCTCTCTTGACTGTTGTTGGACTGTCCGTGTTCTCGCTCAGTGGGGTATGACAATTCGGGGATTGTCGGGAGTCTGTCTATCTTGCCTTCTTTAGCTGCTTCTCTTTGTCTCTCTACTTCTGTCTCTCTCTTGACTGTTGTCAGACTGTCCGTGTTCTCGCTCAATGGGGCACGACAATTCGGGTTTTGTCAGGAGTCTGTCTATCTTACCCTCTCTTCCTTTTTGTCTTCCTCTTTCGGCCTTTCTCTCTCTGTGAAACAAAGACACACAGAACCCATCCCCCCAGCCCCTCTGTGAGTAGGAGGGGGAAGTGAGTGAAATTTGAGGAGGGAGAAGGGGGAGTCGAGGGGAGGAATGGGCACCTCTCAGACACATGCACACCGAGAGTCAGCAGAGGAGGTCCCACACTTCTCGCTGCACTCACCCTCTAATAGCTCCTCTTCCTGAAATAACCAATCGCCCAACACTAACTCACCGCTTCACTCGCCTTCCGTACATCCTTACATCTCCCTCACCCTTACTCTCACGGAGTCTTACCCAAATTGAACCGGGGAAGGGGAAGGGGTAGCATGGCATTGCCCGCGTGTTGTTAGTGAAGAGGCCTTGCATGGTTTTTTTCTTGTGGACAATGAAGGCATGCAAGGATAAGGGGAAGGTTTGCTGCATCCGGCGTCGTCTGATCGACTCTTCTCATTGAGTCGTTACTTCCCTCTGAGGGTGCGTGTCCCTGTAGTTGCATCTCATGTGGGGCCTCATATCTGCCCATACACTGGGGTTGCTCAGTGCCACAGCAGAGACTGGCAGGGTGACACTGTCGACGTCCGTAAGAGTGCGTCGGGGGAGGGGATTCCGAAGCGCCTGACAGTATGGTGTGGGTGCAACCAGTGCGGTGGCGGGTTGGGGAGGTCGGCCTTCCCTTTTTGAAGGCAAGGGAGTAGGAACGGTTCAATGTATCAGTGGGACGTGTGCCACATATTTCCCTCAGTCATAGATTCTGTCTCCGCGCCTGTCCGATAATTAAGTGGTGAAACAATAGTTAAGTAGGAGAGGCGCTGCTTGCCTGTTGGTCGGGCTGTGGGTCAATGGCTCAACGGAGGGTGCGTGTGGTTGTTTTAGAGAATTGAGGGTTTTTGATTCCTTCATTTGAATGCACGTACGCATGGTTCCTCAATAATTCAAACGAGTGACAATGTCGACGTATTTAGACCTGGATGAGGAGAATCTCTCCCATGAAAGTGAATAAGAAAGGCGCTCAGTGCGTTCAGGCCTTTGTTGTCACTTTCTTCTTAACTTAACTTTTTCCTTTGTTTAGCTCTCTGATTGAGGTCCACATTTTTTCTTCATGCAATCATGAGCAAATGTATAGCTGCTGTAGTATGTCTCCTTGACAACTTGAAAAGGGATGATAAGAGACTTTGTTGATATTTGATGTTCAAAGTCATATTCGATTCATATTTATTTGAATTTAATGCTGGTATAAGAACAAAACTGCCTCATGCGTTACTGCTAAACTTGAACGTTAGAAGCTTAGAAATAGGTTGATGGCGATTCATTAACGATGGCGTATAATGATAGTAATGATACATAATACTAGTAGTATTTGATATGTTTTAAATTTGATCTTCTAGTGAAAGAGTGATATAGTAGATCTGTTCGATCTCACTGTATCTCACTACAGGTTTTTCTTAGGGTTTTCTACCCAAAATTTGAGTCAAAAACGAAAAAAAAAAATGTAAAAACTAAACATTCATTTGATTTGAGTTTAATTATGAACTCTATTTGAGACTAAATTTAATTTAAATTGAATAAAATCATATTTTAGGCTAGACTTTGGGTGTTGTACACTCAGTATAGCATATAGCTTTCATGTTCTGAAGAGCAACTTCTGACTAATTTTGCACGGCAAGGTGTTGCAGGTTTTGTCCGCGGTCCCGCCGGTTCTAGCACCGGTCCACTATTGAAGGTTGGCTTACACCGATTTGCACCAGGGTTATTAATTACCAACAAATTACAACAATTATCAACTGTTATTAATCTCAAAAAGTAAATATTCATAACTTTTATAAACCTAAAGGAATTAAACGCTGAAATTAAGACAGTAAAGCCTTCTTACATGCGTCTGTAAAGCTGCAAACAGGTTTTTCAATACTAGAAAAAAAATGTGTTATGTTATGGTATTGCTATAGAGATTGAAAGTAAGGTTAGGATCACTATAGGTACAACTATCTTCAATGACTTTCAATCTCGAAAAGTAAATATTCATAACTTTTGAACCACAGAGAATTGAAAGCTGAAATTATAAGATAGTAAAGCCTTCTTACATGCATTTCTGATGCTGCAAACAGGTTTTTCAATACTTAAAAAAAATGTGTTATGTTATAGTATTGCTGTGTAGATTGTCAGTGAAAGTTGTGTAGATTATCAAATCTTTTGGTCAAATGAAAAGGAAAGAAACGAAAGACAGACAGAGTATGTAGCAACATGGCAGCAAATGAAGTAAACAAAGAAAGAGAGAGAAACCAAAGGGTTGAGTGACTGGGAAGTAATGAGATTGGCCTCTAATCGATCGACCGTTTGTCTTGAGATGCCTCCGTTTGAAGCCTGTTTGAGCTTAGGTTTGAGCTCCGCTGGGTCGATTGGCAGGCCGCAGCATCATCAGTGAGAGTTGATTGATTGCAGTCTTTCGCATGCAATTGATAGTAATTAATTGATTATCATGTAAACAGTTTACGGCACAGGTCTTTTTAGCCTCTGCGGGCCGGCCAGGAAGGTCCGATGTGTGTATGCACTTTTCCTGAATGCCGCACGTTAAGCGCTCGGCATTAGGGCAGGAGGCCAATCCTTTAGACATTAATCCTATCCTATCCTATCCTATCTTATCATATAAAAAGCTATAAAAAAAATATTGGAATGATTTTTTTTTTTATAGATTTTTTTTTTGTATATCTCGATAAACAACTGTCGTTCAGGTGTTAATTGTTAAGGTGTTGTTCATCTGTTGCAATGAGTGTTACACAAAAAACAACTGTTGTTGTACCAATATATAAAAAATTCAAAAAAAATATCAGTAGCGTTTATTTTGTTTTTCTTTCTTTTTTTTTTAGAGTGCAGAGCCTAGAGTAAGGCTAGGATCACTAGGTGCAACTACTTTCACTTTCAATCTAAAAAAGTAAATATTCATAATTATTGAACTAGAAGGAGTAGGACAATGAAATTGAACGTGGAAAGCCGTCCACTTTATATCAGCTGACCGCTTCTACTTGTAACAGTGGGGCAACTTTGCTTGCAAAACGCCCCAACTGTTTACATGCACCTCAATGCACTCTCAACTCACCTACACAGAAAAGCAGGAGAATATAAAGACATGCAGGCATCTCTCTTGAACCAGAAGGAGTAGGAAAGTGAGACTGAGGTTGGAAAGTAGTCTACTCTGTACCTCTTGAACCCTTCTACTTGTAACAGTGGGGCAACTTTACTTGTAAAACGCCCCCACTGTTTTGGATTTCAAAACACCCCCCACTCACGTGCTTCTGATTTTTTAAAAATACGTATGCATCCCTCTTGGCTGATTGATTGACTGGCTGATTGATTGATTGACCAACTCACTGACTGACTGCCTGATTAAATGACTGACTCACTGCCTGTCTAGCTGCCTGCTTGTCTGCCTGTCTGATATACTGACTGACTGACTGCTTAACTGACTCAGTAACTGACTCAGTCTGATTGACCAACTCACTGACTGACTACCTGATTGAATGACTGATTGACTTCCTGTTTAGCTGCCTGCATCTGCCTGCTTGCCTGCCTGTCTAATATACTGACTGACTGACTGCTTAACTGACTGGATGAGTGACTGATTGACTAACTCACTGACTGACTGCCTAATTGAATAACTGATTGACTGACTGACTTCCTGTCTAGCTGCCTGCATCTGCCTGCTTGCCCGCCTGTCTGATGTACTAACTGACTGACTGACTGCTTAACTGTCAGTGACTGACGGACTGCTTAACTGACTGACTAACTGCTTAACTGACTGAGTGACTGACTGATTGACTTACTCATTGACTGACTGAGTGACTGTCTGTTTATCTAATATACTGACTGACTGACTGATTGGCTGACTAATTGACTGACTGTCAGTGAGTGACTGACTGATCGACTGACTGACTGACTACCTGTCCATCTGCCTGCTTGCCTGTCTGTCTAATATACTGACTGACTGATGGACTGACTGACTGATTAATTCACTTGCCGACTTATTGATTGACTGTCTGACTGGCTGACTGACTAACTGGCTGGCTGGCTGACTGGCTGGCTGGCTAGCTCGCTGGCTGACTGACTGATTGACAGACTGACTGTCTGACTCACTGACTGACTGATTGACTGAACTGCCTGAGTTCCACCTGAGTGTGCCTGCTTGTGTCTCTATGTCTTTGAACCTCCCCTGACAGTGGGAGGCACACCACTATTATCATTGTGGGGGGCACCAGGAAGGAAGAAGGAGGAAGGAAGAAAGGATTCCGAAGGAAAAAAGAGAGGAAACTGGCTCGCTTGCTCGCTTCTCACAGCTTGCTGGGGACGTCTAGAGACAGCAGGAGAAAACATAGTCAGATTCGATCTTTCATAAAAGAACAAACTTTCTTAACGCTTGACTGACTAATTCACTGAAAAACTGGCTCACTGACTGGTTGTCTGACTGACTGACTGACCCTGAGTCACTGGCCTATGTGCCTTCGGTAGTGCCTCCCTAAGTGCCTACATGTCTGTGTGCCCCGGCAAGCACACTACTGTCATCATCGGGGGGGGATACACATATACACATACATATACATATACACATGTGGAGCGAGAAGAACACAGACACACACCAACACAGGGCCAAGAGAGTGGGGCACAGAGAGAGGAAGAAAGAGAGAAGGAAGGATACAGAATGAAGAAGGGAAGGATTTTGAAGGAAAGAAAGAAGAAAGGAAGGGAGTAAAGAAACCCACCTATTGTGTCAGTAAGCCGGACGAAGCTCTGCCGAAATGGTACTCCAGATAACGGGTGCTCACACTGCTGATCCCTTCTTTCCGAGCCCGAGCCTCCATCTCGACGAATTTTTTTTTTATGGTTACTAAAATATACCTACTATTATGGTTACTAAAATATAGCTATGATCTAACATTGATACAACTAGCTTCAATTCTTTGTTTTATCTTTTGTTTTAAAAGAATCACGTTTTAAAGAATGTTTATTAAATTTAAAAGCTTATAAACAACGATTAAATACAATAGAACACCCTATGTTATTCCTATATTTCAAAGTCCGAAATGATGTTAAAGTCCGGTAGGTCTCATTATATCATGAAACTGGAAGGAGCAAAGGGCATGGAGGTACTAAGCGAAAATTGCCCCGTACATATGCGTAATACCGCCACCTAGAGACACTCTTGAGTAGACAACTATAAGAAATACGCCAAAACACATTGTAGATCAAGTTCTGGGAGTGTTTAATTTGCTTTCTTCGTGAAATTTGCAGGAGACGGCTGGGGAGGCACGTCTCTCTCACTTGACTAATCACTTAACTACAAACTTCGATCACCTTCTTTTTCTCGCTTTCCTTATGAATATGTTTCCATTAACCATGGCCAGTCGCGTGGTCAGTGCTTGTAGATCATCCGCTGTCATCCTCACTGCCTACCAGAAGAGGACGTTGTAGTTGAGGACGGCAGTGAGTTAATGGAGATGGCCAAGGGTGCTCTAGGGTGGCGCTCTGGATGGCGCTCTGGATGGCGCCCTAGGTCGGAGGTATGCATACCCCGGAAATATCGCTGAGAGGGCACTTAACAAAACTTGACCACTTCCGACTCATGCATTCCAAAGTTAATTTCGCTTTCCGGGCCATTCGCACAGAGTGCGTCAGATGTATAGCTGTATATAAGCCTCTGCCCTTAAATTTTGCACAGTCAAAATATATAAAATTTTGATGATAAAATTTTGAAGTTAGGCTTTGTACTAAGCAGGCTCTGTAGGTGCATGTCGGTAGGTATCGTGCTTGTGCACATGATAATCCATATGATGGCAATATTGACAGATCAATTCAACATCATCTGGGTGATTGGTGTCAAAAACAGTATCGATCCACTGGTCTTCATTTCCGTACCCAATTTTTTTCACTGTGATCTTCCCGAGGGAAAACTTTCGGTGGGTGCCCAGACGATAGTTGTTGTGATGCATATCGTATGGGTTGCGCTCACCAGGAAGATTAAGAAGGCCAGAAGCACCACAATGCTCATAGCAATTTCCAAAAATAGTTCGAATTTCTGTTTTGATTGCTTTGTTAGCCTGCTTGAATCAGCAGCTTGATGGTCCAGCTGTGCACATACTTTCAATTTTTTTGAATGATAAGACGTCTGATCCTTTACTGGAACAGCTGTTTACAATGAGCGGCTGAAGTGAAAATAGCGACTGATTGAGGCGGGCGGGGCACCATTTTCTTTATTCTATAGCCGCGGGGACCAGAGGCAGGCGCGGCAAAAAGATGCCCCCCTGCCGGTAATTGATGATTGAGGTGCATGCCGGTAATTCGGTTTTTCGAAGGAAAAAAAAAAGTCGCGAGATGCCCCCCTTCATAGTGGCCGCGGAGACGGCTTGGGCCGCGCACGGCTGGGTTGTTAGACCATAAATTACGCTTTTTTTTGCGTCGTTTTCGCGCGCACCGCGCGCGTGACAATACTCTTATAAGGCAAAATCAATAGGACCAAAAAAAAAAAAATTAAAAAAAAATGGATCAATACAGAGCTACAGTCAAATCGTGCATACAAAATTCAAGGGCAGGGGCTTATATAGCTGTATAGCTGTATAGGTATGTACCGCACTATACGCGTACTGCACTTGTGTTAGAAGTAGAGAGGGAGGGATCTTTTCCTTCGCAGCTTTGTGGAAACTTCATTCCAAGCAAAAGGCGTCCGTTCTGATACGGCTGCTCGTACTTGCTGAGATGCAAGTTCTCTTCTTTTGAAAAAAACCTGTAAAGATCAAAAGCAGAAATTGTACTAAACAACATGGGTAACACACGTTTCGTTGCCTCAAGTCCTCGCGGAGTTTATTTACCCAAGCGTGTATCGTCCCCGAGTGGACGTGGATCTGATCGCTCTTCAATTTTCAACAAACTTCCTAAGAATTACAATATACAACTTGATGAAACAACAGATGCAGTTGCAGGGTTGACCCAACCCCGTTGTTTCTCCTTGCCTGGACGTTTTCAGGAGGGAGTGACAGTCGCAAATGCAGCTTCTCGATTGGACGTCCCTCCGTGGGCTGAAGCTGCCTTTCTTCGTGATGCAGCTGCTTTAAATATCTGCATGGGTTGTCGCGGTGCTTTGGGAGAGATGAGATATGACCACAAAAACAGCAGAATGACTTGTTTGTCTACAAAAACAGCCTCAAATGTTGGACAACAACATCAAGACTTGCTGCACAACAACTGGCAGATGGTGCAGGCACCGGCGGTGCTTGGAGGCAAAGGCCCCCTTTATGCGGGAGACTCTGGGAATGGGGGGGGCACTGGTGAATCTATACAATATCAAGAGGCAGGAACTGAAGGGGCCTCAGCGGCAGGCAGCGCATCAATGGAAGAGCTAAAGCTCTCCGGTCAGTTGTCTGGGTTTTGGATTGGACTGATCGTTGCGTTGTGATTGGCTTCGACAGACAGGGTTGCATGGGGGTGTACCTCAAATTAAAGGGGGGTGGTGGGTTCTTGCCGTCCTTCTGCGCCTGTACGTCTGACATGAAGTGATTGAGAGAGTCGCCTTGTTGATGCGATAAAAGAAGAGTTTGGGCTGTATTGTTGTTTTGTTGTCGTCTGCAATCTCGTCGCTTCGATTCGATCGTTCTGCTCTCTGTCACTCTCTCCCTCCCTCCCCCCCTTCTCTCTCTGGTTACTTGCAGACACGAGGAGGGAAGGAGAGAAGGGACAAAGAACTCCAGAGATGTCGGGGATCAGCTGCAAGCCAGTCAGTCTGTCTGCGTGTATGCATGTATATATATGCACCCGCACTTTTCTCTTTTTGGTTCTGCGTGTCTGTGTGTGTTTACTTCTCTTTTTTTCGCTTTGCGTGTTCACTTTTGCCACACTCATCTTCTTCCCTTCGTATGGGAAATTCCGTTCATCCGATCGTTTCCCTGACCAACCCTTCTTTCTGTCTTTTCCATCCATCCGTGCGAGCATGCAGGACCCCCTGGTGGAAAGCTTCTGCCACTGTGAAGCTGAGGGTGAAACGACCGAGGTTCCAGACGTAGAGGACAAGGGGAAAAGTGAACTGCAGCCACTGCCGTCCCTCCCGAAGGCTTCCCCTGCCACCCCTGCTGAAGTGCGGGAGCGGGGGGAAGCGTCCACCCCCCAGTGTCGGAACGACAGACGACAACTAGAATCCCCCACCCTTCTCTTTTCTTTTGCGCCCCCTCACACTTTGAGACCCACGCCCTCCACCGTTGCCACTGAGTTGGGGTGGAGTCCGACTTGCCTTCGAGGGAGAGGCCCTAGCCAAAGTCTAGTACTCTGCAGTCCCGAAAGGGAAAGGGAAAGGGCGGAAGAATTCAAACCGCCTCCTGGCATTCCTCATCTCTCCGTCACCGACTCCCCTCCCCGCTCCCGTCCCGAGGACCCCTCCTCCCCGTGCCCCACCGACTGCGAATGCGTGGGGTGTTTCCACTGCGGTCAAAGAGTGAGGCTCTCAGAAGTCGAGGCCCACCTGAAGGTCTGCCAAGCAGCCGCCGAGCAGGAGATGGCAGCAGACCCCCATGAGAAAGAAGGACCAAAGACAGAGACGAGGCAGGGAGAAACCCCCACACGGCCGTCCAACAACACCAAAAGATGCAGAGCAGCAGAGAAGGCTGCAGGCGTGTCCGCCCCCGCCCCGTCCATTCTCGTCTCCGATCCTCTTACACACGCACCGCCGGCACCTGCACAGAAGCAAGAATCCTCAACTGTGTCGGCACGTGCCCGCCGGGTTTTTTCCACAGTCGCCGCCGGGTTTTCCGACTTCTCTGTCTTTGTCTCCAGTCAAGTCAGCATAATTGGCGGCACGTCTGTGGGTGCTCAGCCAGCATCCAAATCAGACAGTCCCTCACAGGTACCTCAGAAGCAGAACAACGAGAAGGAGGAGGGCACAGGGAAGGGTGAGAGCACCAATGTCGAGACTGCCGACAGGAGGAACCAACTACAAAACAGCAGCGGCAGCAGCAGCAACAGCAAAACTGCCAACCCGCCTGCCGTCTTTTCCCCCTCTCAAATCTCATTAGACGCCCACCCTGCCTCTTCCTCTGTTTATCGGGCTTCAGCCCCGGTGTCTGTGGGTGCTCAACCAGCATCCAAATCAGACAGTCCCTCACAGGTACTTCAGAAGCAGAACAACGGCAAGGGGGAGGGCACAGGGAAGGGTGAGAGCACCAATGTCGAGACTGCCGACAGGAGGAACCAACTGCAAAACAGCAGTGGCAGCAGCAGCAACAGCAAAACTGCCAACCCGCCTGCCGTCTTTTCCCCCTCTCAAATCTCATCAGACGCCTACCCTGCCTCTTCCTCTGTTTATCAGTCTACCTGCCGGTTCTTCTCAAGTGTGGGGTCGGTTGTCTCCAAACTCCCGTCCTCCGTCTCTGCTTTCTTTGCGAACGCACACAAGGAGATGGAATGTGATGGCCAGTCCCCCCAAGCTCAGAAGGAGGGAAGCAGGACCTCGTCCCAAGAGGGGGGGGGGAAGTCACGCCTCCATCAGCAGGACCTCTCCTCCCTTGTACAGAATCCGCCGATGGAAAACTTAGTCGATCTTGCATCCTCAGCCCCCTCCGTCTCCATCCCTGCCTGCTCTCTCCCCCGCCCCGTTCGCATCCTCGTCTACAACGTCCACAGCATCGCAAGATTGTTGAACAGTGCGTTGAGGGCATGCAACAGCAATGCGGGGGGGGCATACCATCTTTCTGTCGAAATCGACGGAATAGAGTGGCAGTTCGGGGCGAGAGGGAGACTGGAGGGCTTGGTTTCTTCGGGGGGGATCACGTACATCCCTGTACGGAGCAGTGCAGAGTACGGTAAGGTCGTCTTAGAAGTAGAGGCGGGGGCGACATCTCTCTCTCCACGAGAGATCATGGACATTCTCGACACGTTGTACGACGAAGGCTATCACACGGAGTCGTACGACGTGTATGAGAGAAATTGCGTCCACTTTATGGACGAGTTTCTGTCTCGTCTGTCTAGCAGGGATCCAGGTGTCCGACAGATGCCGAAGAGATTTCGACAGGGCCACGAGGCCCTGCGAAACGTCCACAATTGGGTGGTGAGGGGAGAATTGGATCGCAGGGAGAGAGTCGAACGTCCCGATCCCCAGAAAGCAAAGCTCAGCAGCAGCACAAGCAGCTATGTGGAGAGGCGAGCGTGCCCTCGTCCTTCTGGATGCGCACTGCGATTGGGGGGGAAAAAATTCTTTTCTCTGTCACCGTGACTTGTCTCTCTCTGCATGAAAAGTGCGACGGGGGGGCAAGGGAAGAGGAGTGAGGGGGGCCGAAGGATTCTCTCTCTTCTTTTATGTTTCTGCTTGCTTCGTCTTTGATGAATTGATGCTTTTTGATTTTTCTTGTTCTTGACCGAAGAGAAGAGAAGAGAAGCGTGTCAGCGGAATGCACAACGGACACGGACATTGTGAAAGGGGGAAATGAAAGGAGCAGACCGGCCTCGCCTCTCACATCCTCGCTGCTTTGCCCTCCTTTGAACCTCTGGCTTGTCTGATCTCTCACTGTGGATTGCGGCTGTGTCCCATAGACAAACACACACACACACATACACACTCAAGAGTCCTCCCGGCTCCCTCCGGTGTGGAGAGAGAGAGAGAGAGAGAGAGAGAGAGAGAGAAAGAAAGAGAGAAGGACTGGAGGGAATGCATCATGTCGTTCCTCCCTCAAGCTGGAGGAAGATGAAGGAGAAATCGACCCGTGAATCTGTTTTGAGTCCGCATCGCTCTCTTTCCGTCCTTCCTCTCCCTCTGTGTCTTCATTGCGCCATGCACGCAACGGACTGAAATATGTTGGAGCATGGAAGGAGGAAAACACGGGGGGGGGGAAGCATGGGAGATCTCGTCCCAAGATGCACTCACATACATGTACTTGTTTTGTTTCCCTTGGTCTTTTGAGACTGCCCTGCTCGACTGATCCTTGAACGTCTCTTTCTTTCTTTCTGTCTTCTTTTCTCCTTAAATTACCTGCATACATCTTGAGTGTGCCATCTTGGCTATTGGAAAAGGGGGTCGGGTTTGGGATTTAGGAAGGAACTCTGAGATGTCTCTCGAGGTCCGGTTGGGTTTGCGGAGGGAGGTTCTTCACAGGTGTCTGTCTGTCTGTCTGTCTGTCGGTCTGTCTGTCTGAGAAAGCTACAGGGAAACTGTCTCGTCGGGCATATTCGCACCGTGATTTTGGTGCTTAAAAAGGGAGATGCGCTATTTTGAATACCTGTTCTCAGCTGTGAGAGGAGGAAACATACTGTCTGAGACGGATCAGTGTTCATGCCTCTACAGGACTTCCTTTGATCTTTCCATTCATTTTCAAGAAGAAAGAACAGACGCTGGGCTTTTGAGAGAGTTCACCAAAAGGAGCGAGAGAGAGCATACAGGACTGTGCTTCGCTGCTGTGGGTGTTGTCAAAGAGTACAAGAAGAAGGAAATGAAAGAGTTGTGAAGGCAAAGTGAAAAGCTGGTTTGTCATTGTATGCCGTCACTTTCTGTACTCATATGATGTTGTCATGTCTTGCCTTTCATGTCATGTGTTGGTTCATAGCATTCCCTTTCTTTTCTTTTCTTTTCCCTCGGGGGTTTTCTTTTGACGGGTCCCCCACCAGCAAATCGCTAAGCAAATGGCAGCTTGGAAACTTTCTTTCTCTCTCGCGTGCGCTGATGCAAGCAACGCATGCAGCATAAAACACAGCATCAACCAGAAAAGCTCCCTCCCTGAACATGCAGAAAAGTCTACTTACTTCAGTCAGAAGATTGGGAGGAACAGCAAGGTGCGTCACCTCCTGCCAGCAATGGGGTGGATCTTCGACCATGAATTCCCTCCCTCCCTCCGTTGCCTCCATCCATCATCCTTTTTTGAAAGAAAAGTCTCTCTCTTATCCCGGCATGCAGTCCGATATTGCAATCATGTGGCGATGATGGAAAGAAAAAAAGAAGAGTCCGTACGAGCAGAGCACCACCCAGACAGAGACAGAGAAGTCATCAACAGTCCCAAGAGCAGACAACAGGCTCGGGAGCAGAGAAGATCAGCTCAGCCAATTAGGCAAAAGCCCCCCGCAAACTCAGCTCACCCATAACGAAGGAAGCTTCTCAAGCAGCCAATGCCGCCGCCGCCGCTGCTGCTGCTGCTCCGGTACTTTCGGTTTCAGTTTCTGGCGGGTCGCGCCGGTTTTCCGGGGCGCTGCCTGGCCCAAAGATGAGCCTTCCCCTTCCCCGCGCAGGACCCCAAACCCCCGCCTCCCCCCCCTCCGGACACACCGCCACCG
>JAHBMJ010002498.1:17062-18531 GCA_018398765.1 Chromera velia | reverse complement strand
CCCTCAAACGGCAGACCATCCTTCGACCACCCGAACTGGGCCTCCAGCTCCGACTCCTCTGAAGACCGGGAGGCCACCATTACCTCCTCGGCCAAAGAGTTCAGCGCTCTCTGCTCGTCAGGAAATTCCTGCACACGCACGCGCACACAGACAGACAGACAGACAGACAGACAGATGCAAAGAGACAAAGAGACAGAGACGTGTAGACATACATGAAATTAAGGAGAGAGATGTCGACCCACATGCAGACACACAGAGACACCGACAGGTACACATGCGAATACAGAGATATGCACCAAGTAATGCACACGCCGAGTAGGGGACACTCTGGTCGGTCAGGAAATTTTTGCATTTTGTCGGATGCCAGCCAGGCCAGATACCTCTTTCCACTAATTTGTCGGAGGGAAAAGGAAAAACGCAGGAAGTAAATCCCGCAAAAGGCCGAACGAAGTAATGATCCCCACAACGACGAGCCGAGACACACAAGAAAGAAAGAGAGACAGCCCGAGAGAGAGAGAGAGAGAGAGAGAGAGAGAGGACTTGACTTGACGTGCTTGAAGAACTTCGAGGAAGTCCACAGTCGTCAGGACATACAGCTCGCAAAACGACGAGCACCTGCAATCGATCATACAGGGGTCATACACACATTCGTTTGCACAATCAAGATATCGAGCCGCACAATCGGCACACAAATACGAGAAGAAGAAGAAGAAGTCAAAGGAGAGCACAAGCCAAGAATTGTGGCGACACGTTTTCCACAGCAGTACGAAGCCTTCCAACGCCCCAATAAAAGAAGAAGGGATTCAATTCCTTCCCTCCGTCTGCATGCGCCAGATTCCCTCCCCACAGATCCGATCCAGCGTGCCTCTGCAAGAAGGAGACCAAAAGATCGAACGGATGGCACACAAACAAGCAATCGACTAACCGGGCTCTGCACGCACGAAGCGACGCCACAAGAAGAGAGAGTTCACCGAAATGCGAACCGCTGCAGAGAGTGACGTCTCCCCTCTGACGAAAACCCGAAAGCTTCACAGCGCCGCTTGCGAGGAAAAACATACAGTCCGCAACCTCACCCTGCAAGGAAAGCACAGGTCCAAGGAAGAACAAAAACATGATTGAGATGATACGTTGGCACGCAAAGTGCACAACCGACCCGGAAGCATTGCATAGGGACACACACAGAAAGGAGAATCAGGAAGAATACGCATGGATCAGCCAAGGTCAAGAAGCAAATGGACAAGACCAACACGGACACATCAATAGGTAAATGGCTAGATGGGTTGGGTGATTGACGTTGAAATAGACAGACACACAGATAGACAGAGGGGTGGATAGATACACCGACAGACCGGCCATAAGAGGTACAAACGGAAGTCATTAGGGACAGAACAGACAAGAGACAGGGGGCGAAAAAGCCGCCCATGTTTCAGAATGCGAGAGAAGGAAGACGATAATCAGCGGACAAGCGG
>JAHBMJ010002498.1:2062-12062 GCA_018398765.1 Chromera velia | reverse complement strand
TTATTAATAGACGTGCATGCATGCATGTATCGATCGTATGGGATACATGCAAGTTTGTTCGCGCGCATTCGCGCGCGAGAAGGTAATTAAGAATGAAGTTTGTGCGTCCTGGAGGGTAGCACCCCGACCAAACTATAAACTATAAGCTCTGCAGAGGCCCTGAGAAGTATATCGGAAATTCGCATAAAAATTCTCGGTGCACGCTATTTAATTTAATTAATTTAAAAAACCGCTGCGTGTGTGAACACACGATAAGGCACTCACATGGCACTCACCTGAGGGTGGGTGTGTTTCAGTAAAAGTGATAGTTTATAATTGTCACGTGAAAGTTAATTACATCCATGGCCGGTTTAATACAAACTTCGTATACATGCATGCAGATATGCATTGTTCATACACAGACCATGCAATCTCTTCCTTCTTTGGTGGGCTCGCTCCTCTCACTTTGCCAAAAGGAAGACGCTCCCCATGCAAGCATGCAGCCAACGAAGCCCTCAGTCTGATCGGACTCATCAGTACGTATCTTCTGTCCATCCTGACGGCAATCCGTCAGTGACAAACGCGGAATACTGAAAGACGCCAGCTAGTTCACGGGCGGCGAATCTGACTTCCTTATTTCCCCATCTTGACCACTGAGTGCAGACATACGTAAAATACAGTAGACAGACCCACACAGGAGTGAGTCTACGACGATGAATGCTGCACGATGGTCGTTGATGAAAAGGACAGCAGGGTCCTCGTCCTTCTCTGCCTTTTCCAGCTTCTCTTCTCTACCGGCAACGATCAGCCTTCCTCTGGCTGTTTTTCTCTTGGCTTCTCTTAAAGAGGCCGAAGGATTCAAAGGTCGGCCTCTGTTCATGTATCTCCACTGCGCATGCATCTGCTCTCTCATTCACTTCGGCCTAGCTCTCCTTCGATGGCTTCGTGCCTTCTCGGTCTTTCTCAAGTCAGCGCTGTTCTCTCCTTCTTCTCTTCCCCTTCGTGCCCTCTTTTTGATTTCGTCCCCGACAAACATGTGTACTCAGATATATATCTTCTTGTCATCTTCTCACGAGTCGCAGAAATCTTTGCAAGCTGAGCGTACGCAATGCGCGCTTCCACGGTATGCGTGCACTCTCTGTCCATGCATAGAGATGCCGTGCCGGTTCACAGAAAAAATGTGTCATCAGAAGATCAGATGGATTATAGGGCTCATGTCCTCTCATGAATGGAGCTGCGGTCGTCCCTGAGTCTGCTTTGAATGAATTCGTTGGTCGTCTTCCTGCTGGTAGATGGTTCTTCATCTTCACGTGCGACCAGCTCAATCACGGCCCTGCATGATGCAGAGTCGCCTGTATGGTCTCGGTAGGATGAGTCCACAGCAACAGTTTTTTGGTATTTGTCCGATTGGTTCTGCGCCTCTCAACAAGAAATTTGCATATATTCGTATTTGTCTTCTGTGTGTGTGCAGTGGGTGTGATACACAACCTGGTAGCAACAAAGGACGTGACTGGTCTCTCTTATCCCGAGGAAATGAACCTTCCTCTGTTGAGAGACCCGGCAGATGGCGGCCTGCCCTTCACTGTCTGCTGGTTCTCTCCTTTGGAAAGTTTGGACTTGAGGCGATTCGTTGGGTCTCTGTGTGCCAACGACAACAGCGATGCGGAAAATTTTGGGAATCTGTGGGCGAAGGGAACTTATGAGAACGTGGGCACGTATGCGGCGCGCTTTGTGACAGATTGTCCCTTTGAGAATGAGAATTTCTTGGGAACTTTCGACTGCTCATACAGCGACCCGATGGCTTCCTGTCCAGACAACGCCGTGCTTCTGGTTTCCTGTGGTCAGCCTTCCTTCCGTGCAATTAAATTAAGCAAAGCTTTGTTGGGAGGCCAGGCAGGGGGGCGGGGCGGGAATGCAAAGGAAAGGCATCAGACAAAGAGGGAGCAGTTCGCAAGCTGCGTCTTGTTCTCTCTCATTTTCCCCTTTCTCGTTTTCTACTTCTCTGTCGCTCCCGCCCGTTCCTTTGCTTCTTCTTGCTATGCCTTCTTCTTCGTTCACACGGCCGTGCGGTTGTCAAATTATCCTGGCCTGAATGTCCGTCTCCTTACCCACCCCTTCTCTTTCTGTCTGGCAGGCGGATTTGTGCAAACATTCAATCGTCTTTCTGATCGCACACACATGTTCTTTCTTTCCTGACTGTTCTTTCTTTCCTGCAGACCCCCCCAGGGTCTTTCCGACGTGGGCTCTCGCGGTGGTCCTGGTGGCTGCGGTGCTTGCCCTGGGCGTTCTCGGGTTTGTGGCTTGGTGGAACCGGGAAGCGTTCAGAAGCTGCTGTGACAGGAAATCGAAAGAGGAGGACGATGAGGAAGGAAGCGAAAAGGGAAAGGACGAATTGGAAGGAGGAAGGGATCATGGAGAGACCATGGAGGAGAAAAGTATGGGTGAGTGAGTGTGCTACTGGGTGGGTGGGTGGGTGTTTTGTTCCTAGTTCACCATGAAGGCTGACTATTCATTCCAAGGATCCGTTCGTGCTTGTTGTCGCTAGGTGTTCCGTGAATGGGTTGTGGAAGAGCACCCTTTCTGTACGGATTCTCTAGAAGTGTTGTCTCTGTTGGCGCTTTCCGGACTGAGAGAGAAAAAAGAGACACCGGTCAAAGTTTGCATGCCCTTGGAAGGAAGGATGCGAATGCTTGCTGTCGTGAGTGGCAGGCAGAAAGATGCAGGAGGGAGGCCCTGCAGGAGCCCTGTGGAAGAATGCACTGCTGACAGCATGAAGAGAATGAGCGAAAGAATCTTGACAGTAGCGTGGAAGGAAGAATCGTGCGTTGATCGAGTTAGTTAATTCACTTGGATGGTTGCTGCTTTGATGGATTCTGCATGCAGAGCCTCGGTGGGACGACGGCGGTCGATCGATGAACGTCCCTATCGAGATGGAGATGGATGGAGAGGGAGAAGGAGACGGGGAGGGGGAAGGAGGGGAGTGGAACGATCATCGGATGATGGAAGAGGGGGAGGGGGACCAGGAGCGATACTCTGCAGACCCTAGAGAGATGGCGTTTCAGGGGGGAGGGGAGGGGCACGAATTCCAAGATACACGAATGATGGTAACATCGGCAGATGCAGAGAGGGAGGTGGAAGGAGGAGGAGACGAAGGTCAGTCCATAAAGCTCTCTTTCTCTCTCTCTTGCTTTCTCTTTCTCTCGGTGCCTTTTCTTTTTCTTTCCTTCTTTCTTTCTTTCTTTCTTTCTTTCTTTCTCTTTCTTTCTCTTTCTTTCTCTTTCTTTCTCTTTCTTTCTCTTTCTTTCTCTTTCTTTCTCTTTCTTTCTTTCTTTCTTTCTTGCCTTTCTTGCCTGCTGATGTTTTTCTTCTTTTCTTTTTCATTTTCAAGAAGTCAAATCTTTCCTTGTGCCCCCTGTACCTGCTTGCTTTTTCCTTCTGTCCTCACTTTCTTTCAACTTTTTTTCCTTCGTTCGTTGTTTCCTTCCTTGCTCAGTCTTCTTCTCTCTGCCCCCCTCTCTCTCTCCTTCTTCTTCTTCCGGCTTTTTTCTTCTTTTTCCTTTTTTTTTTTCAGTCGACCACTGGTCAACTTCTCTGTTTTTTTCCTCACCCCCCAACCGTCTTTTCTCTTTTCACTCATTCCAAACTCCCGCTCTCTCTCTGTTTCTTCTTCTCTTTCATAGTTCGGTATACTTTCCTTGCCTGTGAGTGACTTGACTTTTCCGATGGATCGAAGAGATGCAGAAATTAACGCAAATGCAGACAAAACGGGGGCAATTCATTCATAACTATTGATGAAGTCCTTCTTGTTGTTTGTGTTTCTCTCTCTCTCTCTCTCCCTCTCTCTCTCTCTTTCTCCCTCCCTCTCTGTAGCCTACTGGGAACACGGAGGCACGATGCAGCATGCATCTATTTTCTCTCTGCATAAAAATAATCATAATAAAAAAAAAGGAATTCTGTATGAAAATAAACGCATGCATCTCTCTGCAGCCTACTGGGAACACGGAGGCACGATGCAGCAACCGTTCGCAACACAGCTGCAGACAGGCGAGGCTGTCCTGGCAGAAGGAGAGGAGAGAGACCCCCAGGAGCCGCAGCAACTTGAAGAAGTTCTGGAGGATGACGCCGGGGGTGATCAAGAAGAAATGTTCCCCCAGGGAAGCATTCGATCTGTCCCTGCCAGTGCGTGCGTGTCTGCTCTGCCCTCTGCTCCCAAGGCTGGGGGGGGATCCTTTTGGGGTGCCTGCTGTGGGTGCGGCAGTGGGAAGAGAGAGGATGACGCTGAGCCCGAAAGCGTCGCCCTCGTTGAGCCCGTGCGAAATTCTTTTTCTCGTCAGGGGCGATCGGTCAATAGGATTTCCTCTGGCGAGGGTCCCCTTCACCCGCCCCAAATGTCCCCCCATCAGACAACTAACAGTTTGCACTCCCAAACATTCACCCGCTCAAACAGACTATCCAGAAGAGGAAGTGGCCAACAAATGCCCCCCCATGCATATACACGAGGGGGGCGAGAAGAATCGACCCACGATCCGAATCAAGGGCAATCATACGAAGATGAGATTTTGGGCTGGAGGGCACAAGCAACTTACGATGGCAGAATGGAAGGGGAGAGAGAGAGTATGGAGGAAAATGGATTCACATACCATCCAAATGGAGAGGCTGAGGGACAAAGTAATTACGACAACAGAGGTCAGTACCCCCCCTCGCCTGAGAGGCCCTCTTTTGCCTCTTCACGGGGGGATCGAGTAGGATCTCAAGAGGGCCCCGGCAACCTGCAAGGATATGGGGATGCTGCATATGACTGGCAGGAAAATCAAGGGCCCCGGCATTCCTACCTTTCAAGCCGGGGTCCTCCCGTGGCCAGTCAGGATCAGTCTGGGCCCCGAGGGAGCAACAGAATGTCGATTGGAACCCGAGGAAGTGGCGGAATGGGTGGAGGAGGGGGAAACGAGTACGAGGACTACGGAGGGGGCCCAGGGGACCCCGGCTGGTACCCCAACGGAGGGGGGAACGAAATGTACGGGCAGCCTTCGCGCTACGGGGGGGCGGACAGAAGAAGATCTTCTCAGCACGCAGCAGACCCATACGGGAATTTCCCCCCGGGGCAGCAGCAGCAAGAAGAAGAAAGGGAAAGGGAAAGGGAGGGCCCGTACGGGGCTGAACAGGGCTCCGGGGGTATGCCCTACGAGGAAAACCGCAGCATGGCCTACGAAGAAGGCCCCGGCATGGCTTATGAAGAAGGCCCCGGCATGGCTTTTGAAGAAGGCGCCGGCATGGCCTACGTAGAAGGTCACGGCATGACGTACGAAGATGACGCAAGGGGCCCATACGAAGACCCGGCAGATTGGGATCGGTCTCAAAGTTATGGAGGGAGGGGGTCAGCAGGTGCCGGGGCCCCTTCTGGTCACGGGAGGAGGTCCTCTGCCGGGGTTTGTTCCGGTCAATGGGCCCCCCTAGCTCCGGCTGATCGAGACTGGGAACTGGGGGGAGAGGGGCGGGGGTCCCCTCCTTTTGGGCGGGAGGAGGAAATGGTGATGGCTGCAATTCAAGAGGAGGAAGACGAAGATGAAGAAGAGGGGAGGGAGACAGAATGTGATTGGCCTCACAGGCAAACAGCGCAGACAGAAAGAGAAGAAGAGGAAAGGGAGTCGTCGGTTTGTCAGAGAGAGAGAGTGGACCCTGAGGCGGGAAGGGGAGAAAGAGAAAGGCATGGCTTCTCCTCTCCTCATGGTGAAGGATGGAGGGGGAGGGGGGGACAGTGACCTTCTCGTTCGTTTGATTGATTGAAGCGTTCCAAAAGAGAATGGATGGACAAAGTCTGTTCGTTCACTCTGGTTCTTTCCTGCAGAAATACAGAAAGAGGCCGGAAAAGGGAAAAAAGAGGTCGTCGCTCCTAGCTTGAAGAAAGAAATTAAAAGAAAAGAAACAGAAAAAAGGAAATGAAGGAAGGGAGGGATCGAGAGAACGATTTCTTCCTTTCCTTTTCCTTTCTTTTCTCTTCCTTTCTCTTCTTCTCCTTGAAGTTTCTAAATTTCTTATACACCCTGAGTTTGACTCTATGGTTGTGTTTTTCCATCTTGTTCGTTTCGAACGTCATGCGATGTGTGCAAAGAAGCGAAGAAAATTTAGGAGAGCAGAGACTAGGAAGAGTCTTTACTGAATCTTTTGCTCTCTCATCTCAGCTCTCTTAATTCCACTCATCGAAAAAGTGCCTCCTGCAGTGCGTCCTGTGGGAGGCAAAAAGAATTAACCAAACATGCATGCATGCATGCATGAACATGAGAACCTAGCAGGCAGGGAACTAACAAGCGGAAGAAAAGAAAACTCACAGTTTCCGAATCTTCCCTTGTTGTTTGCCCATAGATTTTTTCTCTTCTCTCCTCCTTCTTCCTTGTCACAGTGCCCTCCCCCCTGTTTTGCCTCCTTCCTCGCCCTCTGACACGTTTGACTTCTCTCCTTGTAGGTTCCTTCCAGCTTGTTGGACCGTCGCGGAACGTGGGAGGGAGGGAGGGAGGGAGGGAGGGAGGGAGGGAGATGGATGTACAGCAAGGATCGATAAAAGCAATGGCTATTCGACAGAGCAGAGAGACCACCGCATGACTACCTCAGGCTCCCAAAGTCATGAGCGATTGCTTCTACGTTCCTTTGCAGCTTTGATGACTCTGCCACTTCATGGCGAAATGAAGTCCTTCTTAAAGTGCTTCATATCGATGTGTCGGGGTCCGTCTTGGTCTTCGACTATGCGTTGCATGACTCTGAGCTCTTCCTTTGATTGTTTTCTGTACTTTGCATTTTTTTGGTCTGTTAGCTTGTCTGCGGCATCGTGATACGCTGCTATATACAAAAAGGACAGTCACGTCTCCTTCAAAAAAAAAAAACATCATCTTATGCAGGCTGCAAGTGTTGCAGACACATAGTATTTCTGAACTTTTCTCAAGCTTATGTACCGAGATAAACAAATCAAAAGAATAGATCCAGTTTCTCAGTTATAAATATTCAAATCCATCCTGCAAAGACCTAGGAATTTAGATAGGATTTTAGAGGAATTTAAACAGGAATTTAGAGGAATTTAGACAGGAATTTAGACAGGAATTTAGAGGAATTTAGACAGGAATTTAGACAGGAATTTAGAGGAATTTAGCTAGGAATCTAAAGGAATTTAGACCTTTAAATTCCTAAACTTTGGAGGTCAATTTCTTGTGAACTATGGTGAGTTAGAATTTGATATTAACGGTGTTTATAGACCTATATTAGACCAATAAGCACCATTTAATAATTTATTTATGTGGACTCATCTACTGATATCTAGCCCATGATCTAGGCACTCATCAATCCTTATGGACGACTGAACCTAAAGCTGAACCGCAAAAGACTGATCAACTTTTGAAGTAGAACCTAGAGTGCTGTCATAGAATCTAGAGTGTCACTAGGAGTGTCACAATGTAGCTAAATGTGGCCACTGGCCTAGCCACTGGTAAGCAGTGTAGTTACTAGGACTATTGTATTCATAGATACATTGAATCTAGCATTAAATGTTGCGTAGAAAGATTAGGCTCCCCATATATAAAAAAATAAAAAAGTTAATTACCCAAAATCACTTTTACTTTTTATTTTTTTATTTATTTTTTTGAAGCAGGCAGTTCAAGTTCGAAGCTCAAAGCCTAACTGACGCACAAAAATAAAAAAATAAAAAAAATAATTTAGGTTTTCACCTAAGTTATTACCTGACGGTTTCACAAAAGACACTACCTTCTGACATAAGAAGACACCCGCTCGTAGTTTTCTGAAGAAAAATGGTTGAGAAATAAAGGAGATCTGGTCATCCAATTATCTCTGCCATCTCCGTCTGTTTCTCTTCCAAGCATCACTCTGCTGGGCCAGTTCCTGTGTCCGCTTGCCACTCTCTTTGCTCCTGGAAGGAGCGCGGGGGCGCGGAAGCGTGGACACCGGTGGGGGGAGCCAAAGGACCCGCCGAACCCAGCGGCGTGAGCAACCGATACGCGGCCACGCAGGGCCGAACATATACACATCACTCAGATTGAGCATAGAATTCCTCGTTGCTGCTTTTATTTCTATTGAACAAACCCATCGAGACTCGGCAAGGGAGCAGCACCCATGTCGCAGTCTCCTGAACACAAGCAATCTTCTCCTTCCCCGTCTCGACATGACCTCTCTGATAAGAGAGCTGAACCGTCTCCTCCTCCGTCTTCAACATCGCCTACTCCTCCGTCTTCAACCACTGACGGCCATCGCCCAGGACGTCGAAACACATCAAAAGGTCAGTCAAAGAGTAAGGCAGATGGCGCCAGCGAAGTGGGCCTGTCCACAGCCAAGGGAGCCCCCCCGAGCGGGGCAGCTAACTCTCAACCACCATGTGCATCCCTCTATAGGTCCACCTCTCAGCCAGATGGGCCCCCCGATGAGACGGACAAAAACTACCCCGCCCTTCCCACGGCAGGGAGGGCGTGGGAAGCGACAACAGCTGGGCTCTCTCCACCCAGCCAGCCAGCCACAGTGTGCACGTGGGGCCCAGTGGGGAGGGACAAAGAGAAGGAGAGGAGGTGGATAGATGCTGCAGCACTGGCCACAAACGCATGCCGGATAGACCTACCCCGGGTGGAGCAGGGCCGAATCAAAAGGGCGCAATGGTGGGAGGAGGAGAGGAAGGGATACGCCAAAGCGGTTGGAAGGGCGAGGAAGGAAGCGAGGGAGTGGAGGGCGGAGCAACGAAGGCAGCCGCCACCCAGCTCTAGCTTCATTACGGCAGACGTCCACACCCTTCTAACCCCCCCGCCCAAGACACCACCAATCCTCCCCCTTCCGATTCAAGGACCCTTTGGACCCTCTGGGCTGTGACGAGGGATGGCGGACCTAATCAGACAGGCTAGGGAACGCCGAGCGCGAGTCAAGACAGCAATCCGCAGAGAATGGGAAGAGGAGGCAGAAAAGGAAATCCAGGAGAGGGAGGAGCGGAGAGCCAGATAGAAGAGGGGAGAGAACCCGCACCCGAGGCAGCTCGCACAGCCCCAGACGCCACAGATAGTCAAAAAGATGGTAGAGGCAGCCATCTGCACAACTCCCCCTGATAACCAGCGAGCAGATAGGCAGGCAAGGCCATCCATCACCCCAATAGTCTGCCGACTAAATGTCAGCCCAGCCGGAGCCGACCTCATACCCAATGCAGGGTTGACGGATGATGAGGCCCTCCAGAAGGGGATCGAGAACTCGCTGTCGGAGATGCCAGGCCCTGCCCCTCCTGCTTGTTCTGACTCACCTTCCTCTCCTTCCCCCGCTTCCTCTTCATCTTCCTCTTCCTCGTCCTCTTCCTCTTCCTCCTCCTCTTCCTCCTCCTATTCCCCTCCCTTCTCTTCTCAGGCACCCTTAGCTCAGATCCAAGAACAGACAGATACACAAGCAGGCACAGACAGACAGACAGACAGAAAGCCAAACGTGGACAGTCGTCAAAGCAAAAAGGCAGACCAGAGCAGCCGCAGTGCAAGCGCAGACGGAGACAGGCAAAAGACGGCAGGACCAGACAGACGCAGACAGCCACAGACAGCGACAGAGAGATACAGAAAGCCGGAGGCGGATGCAGACAGCTACAGGCAGACACAGACAGACGCAGGCAGCCACAGATAGACAAAGACAGACGTAGACAGACACAGACAGACACAAAGAGATGCAGATTCAGACAGATGTAGACAGACACAGCCAGCGACAGCAAGACACAGAAAGAAATAGCCAGCAACAGGAAGACAGCAGGAGGGGAGTCCGACGGCCAAGTGAACAACCAAACGCCTGCGACACGGCTGGGGGGGAGGGGGGCCCAAACGCCTGTGACACGGCGGCTGGCCCTTCCTCCCCCCACAAGCAGGAGGGGGGGGTGCGTGTGCCTCTGGGGGATTGTTGTGCGGCGGGGGAGGGGGGCCAACCCAAGGCCGGACCCTCCCCCGGGCAGACGGGGGAAGGCCCCCTCACACCCATCCAAAGATACACCCACACCCAACCCCAACCGCGGCCCCCC
>JAHBMJ010002497.1:0-18210 GCA_018398765.1 Chromera velia | reverse complement strand
GGGGGGGGGGGGGGACGAAGGAAGGTAGCCTTCTAAGCACGCATAAATTCAAATGCAAAAAGGTGGGGAGAGGAAGGAAGGAAGGAAGGAAGGGAGGAAGAAATGAGGGAAGAGAAGAAGGTAGAACGACATATCAATCAATCAATTCAAATTACGTGCTTGCATGGAATTGATGAATTCGTCTTTTGAAATTGCACGCATGCTTGCTTCGCTCGTATCCACTGCTGTTGCTGTTCTTTAGCTTTTAAGAGGAGGGAGGGGGAGGAGTCAAGGAGGACAAGCAAATCCATCCATACAGTTGCGCCGATCTGCGTCGCGCCGGACCTGGGACATAGATGGGCAAGGTATATTGCAACAGGCAGAGCATGAGAACAGGCAACCAAAAGCTACAGGTAGAGCGCCACAGCAGGCAATCAAAAGCGTGCGGAGCGTTCAAACAGGCAAATGGAGGCAGGCAGAGCGTTCGCTGAAACAGGCAAATGAAGGCAGGCAGAGCGTTCAACTGTTCGCTGAAACAAGCAAATAGAGGCAGGCAGAGCGATCGCCGAAAGAGGCACATGGAAGCGGGCAGAATTCCGACCGGCTGATTTGAAAAGCAAAGAGCAGGGAGCGTGTATCGGAATATGCCAATCCCCAAAACCAATTGGGGTAAAGAAAAAGAGGAAAGGCCAATCGAGGGGCCTGGTAAGGGGGGAAGCCGGCGGGTCTGAGAGGCTTTGTTTGTGAAGGCTTCTCGGGGCTCTCCTTTTTGACTGCATGAGCGGGCCATCTTTTCAGGCCTTGATGGTTGTCGTCCCGGCGGATTGTCTTTCTTTCTTTCTTTCTTTTGTTTTTTTCTTTTTGATTCTCTCTTATTCTTTTCATGCATTCATGCTCTCTCTTTCTCTCCAAGTGCATCTTCTATTTTTTTGCATCTTTTCTTTTAGTTCAATGAATTCTACCCTCCACTATCAAACCGTCACATTTCCATTCTTTCCCGTGCGTCCTTCCCTTTCATTTTCTCGCGAACAAGGAAGGGCACCAACAAATCGCGTCGGTACTGCAAAAATAGCACGCCCGCGAGATCTGATTCGATCGGCACTCTCACCCATGCAGGGTTGAAGATCGACAAAAATGACCATGCAGTCATGCCTGCATGCTGTCCATCATCATGATGGCAAGAAGAGAAGAGAAACAAGGTGGACAGGAAGAATTGTTCAGTCTGTTCCTTCACATCATTGAAAGTGTACCTGTCTCTCTCCAGCCATGAAAATAAGGTGCAGCAAGTGGGGACGAGTCAAATAGACTGAAATGCTTTTCTTCTTTTCCTCAAGTAATGCGTGTTTCATCCGTTTGCGCTGGGTAAACAGTACATGTGTGCACGTCTGGCTCGGACTTCTGCTTCTGCTTTTCATTGAATTTACTTTTTTGGCTCACAGCTGTGTTCCACCCACTGACAGCGAAAAGCGGAGGAACAACTTGCAGTGCAGTGCAGTGCATTGACGTGAAGTGAAGTGGAGTGACACAGGATGAAGTGGAGTGGGGGGCTGCATGGTCAAGTGCATTTGCGTGTGTCTGAGTCGCCTCTGTTTGTACTGGAAAGACAGTACATCTTTGGCGGGTCCTATCTTGCTTTTGCTTGTGTGTCTTGTCCTATCTTGCTGTTCTTTGTGTGGGGTCCTATTTTTTTTTTGCTTTTGCGTTCAGCCTCAGAGAACACAGGGAGAATGAGAGCGTCTTTTCTCTTTTCGAGCACCTACAGAGAGGCCCTACACCTGTATACTTTCCCTTTTGTGTAAGCCTATTCCTCCCGTGCAGTCTTCTGCCCACTCAGATGGATGCACGCTCTGTGAGGGACAGTGGGAAGGTGCAACATTGTGGTCGAAAATCTCTTTTCCTTCTATGAATATCGGGACATGCAGTGAGATCGGTATTTGCTTTCATGAATATTGGGGTGTTCTTTTGAGAGAGTGAAATGCATTGTGAGTGATTGGTGCAGCCGAAACCTTTCTTTTTAGTCACTTGAACATCCATGCTTTCAAAGATTGCTTTTGATTTCAGCTTCTCCCTCTGCCTGCATCTCTTTCTTTAATTTCTTTTTTCTTTTTTTCTTTTTCTTTCTTTTTCTCCTTCTTTACTTCTGTCTATCTATTTGACTTTCGGCCGGTAACGGAACTGACAGCCAACGAACGCTGACAGTCGGACCAGGGTCCGGAAGGCAATCAAGTGAGGATGCAAGGACCATGTGAGGGGAGAAGGGTGCGTTTGTGCATCCCAAGACAGGAACGGACCCTCTTGACAAGGCATGCAATCCTATCAGATGATCGAGTCCGACAGTGCCGCGTCTGCATGTCTGGGTCGATCTAAATTTGCCACTCGATCTGCATCTCGGTCGGGGGTTCTCGTTTTCTGAGACTCGGCCGGGTGTGTCCCAAGACCCTGGCGGGAAGAATTGAGGTCAGCCGTACCCCATGCATCTCGCTCCATGCAGACAAATACTGTGGGTGGATGCAGAAATATGCATTGGAGGACAAGACTCAGTAAGGGCCAGTGAGTGCATCGCGAACTTTGATCAAGCTGCGCGACCTTAATTGCATCATAGAAAGAAAACAGTCAGACCGGCCATGCAAGAAATGTATCGAAATAGATTCAGTCCCAGTCGTTTGAACCTTGTCAGGAAGATTACACACACACACACACACACACACACACACACAGAGAGAGAGAGAGAGAGAGAGAGAGACTGAAGGACGGGTCTGTATCCCTTCTACAGTGAAGAGAGCCATTCATACCGATGACCCGCAAGGACGCGAAAAAATTGCTTTGTGTGAACCTGAATGAAACCTACCCTGCATGCAATTTCTTGTCTTCCTTGCTTCTTTCTACTTGCAGATGAGCCTAGGACGACGATCTGATGGATGGATGCATGGATGGACGGACGCCAAGAGAGAGACTTCTATAGGATCTTTTATGCTCAGCACCGATTGCACGGGCCTTCTCGTGGAGCCATGCAATTACTCATCAGCTTGACATTCAACGACGGTCAAGGTCAGTCAATTCGAACGTTTGGATCGACTTAAGTGGGAAATTTAATAGTCGAACCTCGACTCTGTGCTTTGTTCGAGCCTGAGGGCACGTGTCCGTCCGGCAATTACTCAAACTCTCTCTCTCTCTCTCTCTCTCTGTGCGTGTGTGCGTGCGTGCGTGCATGTTTATCTGTGCTTACGTGTGTTTATCTGTGTGTGCGTCGGTGTGTGTGTGTATGTGTGTTTCTCTCTCTCTCTGTGTGTGTGTGTGTGTGTGTGTATGTGTGTGTGTGTGCGTGCTGCAGTTTCCCCATCGCGGACTCAGAAAGGACGCGTAAGCATCCGAGTGCGGAGACGTTCTTGCGGTCGTCCCTGACAATTGAGAGACGTACAGGCAGCGAATCCAATTATTTGACAGGTTGGACTTCCAGAAGAACCCATTTCTGGGAGTTCAAAGGGGGCGGACTTCCAGAAGAACCCATTTCTGGGAGTTCAAAGGGGGCGGACTTCCAGAAGAACCCATTTCTGGGAGTTCAAAGGGGGCGGACTTCGAGAAGAACCCATTTCTGGGAGTTCAAAGGGGGCGGACTTCCAGAAGAACCCATTTCTGGGACGTCACGCACATGCAAGGCCGGTGGCCTGCCTGCCTGCCTGCCTGCCTGCCTGCCAGCCTGCCTGTCTGCCAGCCTGCCTGCCTGTCTAAACCATCGGGGTGGTCGATGAACGAGAAGCTGGATGGATGCTTGTGGGGACTCCGAAGATCGAACTAGGACAATCGAGAGAAAGACTAGCATAAACACAAATCTCGAAACGACAGCAAAACAGGGAAAGGTTGAGAGACAAGGTGTAAACATAGCGAAAAAGAAAACCAGCGAAGGATACGAGTAAACATAGAGTTTATACTTTGCAATAAGCAGCAATATGCATGGACTGAATGTATAGTGATTGTGTGCACTTTCTTCTTTGAAAACGAACCTAGAAACGAACAAACACATTTAAAATTGAATTAAATTTTCAATATATACAGCTTTAAAATAAATTTTTAATTTCAGTTTTAAAATGAATTAAGCTTTAAAAATTGGGGGACATTGACTAAAAGTTTGTTCCTAGCGTCTGGCCTATACGTCTTTCATCTCTTCCTTCTGTCCTGGTTACTACTCTCGCTACTAGCTCTCTCTCTCAAGCTTTAAAAGTTGAATCTATAGGCTTGAATAAAATATAGCACCACAAACATGCCACAAACTTCAAACCACTCATTCGCCTGCGTCTTGTGACACAAATCTTTTTGTTTGCATTTTCTTTTCTTTTTGGCTTTTCAACACATTAAAATCAAAAACTATATTAGCCGCCAGTTAACTTAATTATAATTTGTAAAACCTTTGAAATTTCATTCATATACTAGTTTACACAAGGGTTTTGTCGCACAACTTTTGCGTCTGTTTTTACTCGGTTTTTACATATAAAATCTGAGAAACTTATATTTTTTATGAAGTAGGTTCAAGTCATGAGATTTCTCACTTAGAAGCATACCCACTGATAACTCGGCACTTTCTATTTGACTTGGGAGCCGACAGACGCACACGAAATCCCAGGGCCCCCACTGTTGTCTTCCGAGCTGCCGAAAAGAGAGCTTCGGGGCGACAGAAGTTAAACTGCCCGTAGCCACAGAAGACGTTCACGTCAGAAAAGTCCGCAATTTCTTCTAACCTGTGCATCCCGTTGCTCTTTATCAGTTCGATGTCGTATGTGAGGTATCCCCTGTAGTCCTCTAGTTTGATCAGATACACCGCTGCCCAGTTCTCTTTCGAATCCGAGTCCCCCCAGGGATACACATGCAGGCTGAAAGGCACTCCCTGCAGTGCAATTTAGCAAATGTAGGGTTCTGTGTTTCTTGGTTTTTGGTTTGTTTGTTGAAATGCAATAACGAACACATCGAACTCAGAAAGTGGACAGGGGAGGAAACCAAGACACGAAAGAAGAGAGAGAGATGAAGCCTCCCTCCTTCTTCAAGCGGAAGCTTCACGAGGAAAAAGCGTATGCGGGGGGGGCATTGCAAGAGCGAAGAAATGTCTGAAGCGCTACCGGAAAAACCGGCCAGTCTCGGGAACATGGAAGAACAGAACAGAAGAGAAGGGAGCAACGCAAGATCAAAGGAAGTGGACCGGTCGAGAGATCCTCCCTCCCCGCCCACACGCACGCACGCAGACGATCCGTGAAAGGGAACCAACCCAGTCGATCGAATTGACAGACAGACGGAGCATTGATCGAAGGATCGGATGGATCGATCAATCACTCCCTGGTTTTCCTTTCATTCGAAAGAAGGAGAGAACAATCAAGTTCTGCATGTCCGCGCAATGTCATGCCGAAAAACAAAAGTCCCGTTCCACCATCATCTCGATCGGTCCATTGGGCACCGAAGGGGGAGAGATAAAGGGGGGCTGGTTGGCTGTTGAGGGGGGGGGGAGCTCTTTCGTTCTTCAATCCGACTCTCTTCGAGGGGACGAGACTGGGCGAAATGATGAAAGGAGGGATACTGTGAGAAAAGAGGGAAGAGACATAGCGCTAGAATAATTCAGTTCTGAATTCGTGTGTCAGAATTCTGCAGAGCTCGTCCGCCTGACCATCATCTGAGTGGCATGTCAGTGCAATGCCAAGGAAGAGAAAAAAGCAAGCAAAGAAAACTTTACAGGCAGAAAGCTGCTGACAGACCTGAAATGCGAACGCGACGCTTTCCAGAGCGTCCTCCCTTTGCATCCCTTGCGCTTTCTTTTTGAAGTCAGGGAGGTGGATGGTGAACTCCATCGAATCTGCAGCTAGAGGGACAGCATTTACTTTTACATTCTGTATGAAAGTAAATGCTTTTTGAAGTCAGGGAGGTGGATGGTGAACTCCATCGAATCTGCAGCTAGAGGGAGGGACAGAGAGAGAGAGAGAGAACACGCCGCAACGATGAAGCTGCCAGCATGCCGTTTGAGTCTACCCCCTCCCCTTCTCAAAGAGGCAGAGTGACTGCACGGCACTTGCACTTGGCAGGTCAGTCCCCTGAATCACGCATGGTTCAGACTGTAGAACGCAAAGGAAACCTTCTCTCCATCTAGCCTTCTTTCTGCGTATGGGAAATTAGACAAAGAGGCACTTTTGCACCGGGGGAAGACGCACCGCAAAGTGAGTGTGCCATGGCGTGGAAGGCACAACTTGGCTCTCGCTCTCTCTTTTTCCAGCATCGCTACAACACGCTGATGGCCGCCCGTGGTCAGAGAAACAAGATTGCGGCAGAACACACGAACGAACGAACAAACGAACCAACAAACCGACCGGTGGACTCGACGTGGTCGATCTTCTGCAGAAGGAGGTTGAGGTGCTTCTTGGTGCTCTCCTCTTCGTGCATGCTCATGAACTTCTTCTTCACCATCTCCCCACAACCAGGGAAGACGCAAGGCACCACCACCTCAGGGCATTCCGTTTTGCAGTGGTTCTCTACCTCTTTTCTGGGCAGAGTCTGGCCACACTCGTTCGGACAGGGGAGGGGGAACTTGTCGCAAATCACATGGTGGATTTCCATCACGTTGAAGCGAAACTTCTTCTTGCAATACGTACAGGCGACTGGTCGGTGTTCACATACGGCTTTGTGCTGAGGAAGCAGATCGTTCTTCACTGATTCGGTGCACCCATCAAATGGACACTCCTTCTCGTGCTGCTCACACTCGCCATCCAAGTGCTTCTCTAACTGCCTCTTTGTGCCTATGAAGCAACAGCCTCTCTCATGGTTGGGGCACATCCACTTGACGTGCTCGATGAGGCTCTTGACGATGCCTTTGGACTTCTCCAGCCTCGTGAACTGCCCACGACAACAGGGACAGTCTCCGGGGGACCCTTCGGCGAAGACCAACTCGATGCACGGCTCGCAGAAGGTGTGCCTTGAACCACAATTGGTTTCCGTGGGATCCTCCAAAAAATCGTGACAGATTGGGCAGAGTGCGTTTCCTGCTTGGTCCTCAAAGCCTGGAGCGGCAAGAAAGACGTCCAGACTGAGGCGCTTGTACTTTTCTGTGGTCATCTCTGATTGAGGAAATCAAACGCTAGTTAACGGGCAGGTTTACACAAAGAGGATCACGGTCGCATGCAACTCGTCTGCTCTGCCGAGAGGGAGTCGGATCAAGGAGCAATGCTGGAGCTGGATGGTCTCAAGGGGTGACGAGGATCGGGATTCGTCGCTGAAGTGTTATTGAATCACCCAAGTCAAAAAAGCAGTGATCAATCCAGTGACGCAGGGTCTGTCTACAGCACCAGCTAGCTCTGGCAAAGCAGGAAAAATTGGAGCGTCATCTTGCATGTCCTCGATTGAGGGACCGATCTGACTGGCGATGACTGGCGTGCTACACGCACCATACACGCAACCGTCTCGCCACTCTATTCACTGAAATTCCATGCAGCGGCATTGCAGCGGCATTGCAGCGGCATGCAGCGGCCGTATCCTTCTTTGCATGCGCGTGCGCGCGCGGAAGGTCCTGCGTCCTGGCACAAATGACACTCTCATAAGTCACTCCATAGTCACTCCACATCTTTTGAACAGATGTACTCTCCGACACATTCCGACACTGTGACTCCGACATCCTCCGACATTGACAACTTCAACTGCGACAAGACCCAGGCATTGATACTGTTGAAGATTGGCTTCCTGCTATTCGATCGGTCTCGCAGAGCGAAGTCAAAAAGATGCGTGGTACACTGGTTCAGTACCTTTGACCTCAGTGTGTCAGTGTGAGGAGCAACAATGGACACGGACGGCGCGGCTGCTGCCACACGGAGGAAGTACTCCGTGGAGCCTCTTGAGAAGGACTCCTCGTCCTCGGCAAGGCAGACGATCTTCAAGCAGAGGATTTTGAAAGATGTGAAGCAGCTGGAAAAGACCGTCTCCGAGCACCAAGGGGTGTATCTCTGTGCGGATGAGTTCTTTGACGCTCTCCACAGCGGGGAAGTTCCACCCGTATGCACGCTTCGCTTGACATTCAGCAAACGCTCCTTAAGCTCTCTGCTCGGTGACGAGCTTTCTGATTTGTCTTTCTCTGTTGCATGTGAGTCTGACCATTATCCGTTCTCCGCCCCCCTTGTCTCCTGTCTGTCCGAAGACTGGGATCTGTTCTACCAGTCTCCGGAACAATTAACCAAAAAAATACTGGGGGAGGACTGGACTCCGTTGATTACATTCTCGGAATTATTTAAGAGACTGCTACGGCTGGTGGCACGGGAGGTGAAACAGATCCACCAGACTGAGGAGGCAGTTGCTCGCGTGACCGCATCATCCCGTCTCCTCTCCTCCCTCGAATTTGCCGCCAAAACAAAACAAAAAAGCACAGCCTTGCTGCTCATAGCATTGGTAGCCATCGTCCTCCGCTCTGCTGTGGGTCTAGGCCCCTACTCAGGTGAGAAGGACCCCCCCTCGTTTGGTGACTACGAAGCTCAAAGGCATTGGTTGGAGTTGACTGTGAATCTTCCTGTCACAGAGTGGTACGTCCATACGGAGAGGAATGACCTCTCCTGGTGGGGTATTGACTACCCCCCTCTGACTGCATACCACAGTTGGGTGCTTGGAAAGATCAGCGCGTGGATAGAACCTCCGTCCATGGAACTGAAAGAGTCTCGAGGATACGAGACGGCAAGCCATAGAGCGTTCATGAGGGGCACCGTGATCGTGTCAGATGGCATCGTCTTCTTCACGGCTGCACTCTTTTGGACTCTCCGCGTGCTGCCGGTCAGTTGAAATGCCTTTGTTTGTTTTTTCTCTCCTGGTTTCTGCTGTTCCTCGTCTTGTTTTGCGTCTTCGTTTGCTTTTCTGTGTTCGTTTGGATATCTGTCTGGCTTTTGTGTGCAGTTTCCTGCGTGTCTGCCTGTTGTTGAAGGGCTCAGTCGCCCCCCCTCTCTTGGGGGAAGTGAAAAGGAGTACCGTCGTTTTGTTCCCCTTTCGGGGTAATCTCCAAGTCGGACTCTCTCGACTAGTACCTCTGTTCTCCTTTTCACCTCTTCTCCTAGCTGCCTTCTTTCCCGACTTACTTTCTCTCCGTACCCAACCACTTCTTCCTTCCTGCCCCCCCCCCACATGGGGTCCTGCTGAGCCTTTCCTGACTGCCTGCCTGCCTGACTTTGCTGCAGCGTCTCCGTGTGCCCTGGGTGGATGCCTCCTCTTCCCTTCTCCTCCTTCTCCTCTCGCCTCCTCTGGTTCTCGTAGACCATGGGCACTTTCAGTACAACTGTGTGGCGGTGGGGCTGTTCCTATGGGCAGTGGCGCTGATCTGTGATGAGAAGTTTCTCCTGGGAAGCGCTGGTCGGTGGGTGACTTGGCAGGCAGTGAGGAGACGGAGAGAAATTTCTGCTGCATGGGTCTGCAGTTTTGTGCGTGCCCTGTGTTCAGGTGTGAGAACGATTTGGCGCCGCTTCAGATTTATGTGATTCATGCACTCATGCTTCGTTTTCGGAGAGTTTTCTTCCCAATTTAGCAAGTTTCTTGTCGATAGTGATCGTCTCCTGTGTTCTCTTTTTGCATGGTGGCTGGTTGGCTGTGACTCGCCTCCACCTCTCTCTCTCTCTCTCTCTCGGTGTGTGTGTGTGTGTGTGTGTGTGTGTGTGTGCTCTGCAGCCTTCACATTGTCTCTGTGGTATAAACAGACGATGCTGTACTTCGCCCCCCCGTTTTTCTTTTTCCTTCTTGGACTTTCCGCCCATCCCACTTCCACGCTTTGGCCCTCTCTGAGGAGTTCTGTGAGGGGTCCAGGGAAGGGATCAGGGGAGATAGAGACCAGGACTAGAGGAGGCATATCTCCGGCCTCTCTTCTTCCAATGCTGATGCGGGTACTCATCATAGGCACAGTTGTCATCCTCACGTCTCTGCTTGTGGTGGGGCCTCTGGTGATATGGGCGGACTCTCGTGTGATTGACGGTGCGCTTCGGGAAGGAGTGATCTCGTTAGGTTCTGGGGGGGGGCACAAACTGGGAAGGATGCCAGTGGAATTTGGGGGAGAGGTGTCCGGAGGAACGGGAGGGGAAGTTCCGTCTCAGGGGAAAGGTTTGGAGAAGTTGCTGGACGTCAGTCGGGTGGAGCGGTGGGGGGGGGGGGAAGGGACAGGGGAAGAAGTGATAGCACAAACCAGGAAGCCGTAGTGATGTGCATTTTCTTTGCTATTTCGTCGGCAGGAGAAAGGGGGAGGTGTTCCAGATCCTCAGCTTTCTTTCATTTTATTTCCTGTTATTCAGTCTCAGTCTCTCTCTCTTTCTTTCTTTCTCTCTCTCTCTGTTGACAGACACACACACACATGCACACAGTCACTCTCGCACTCACCCCTTCACTGTGTTTCTGCAGTTGGTTGGGTTTCGTGCTTTGGTTCCGGTTGTGCGTCGAATCTTCCCCTTCGGCCGCGGCGTGTACGAGGACTTCGTTGCGAACTTCTGGGTTGCAGTCTCTCCAGTGTTCAAGGCCAACAAGATAGTGAGGGACGAGAGCGAACAGCTGATTGGGGAGGGCGGAGAGGGGGGGAAAAAGGGCCCCCTGTCTACTCTGTTGTTGACTGTGTCTCTGGGAATGACTGTTGTGGGGTTTCTGCCCTCATGCCTGGACCTGGCTGCACGACCGACAGCAAAGAGGTAGCAGGGTGGGTGGGGGCGAGGGACCAAAGCTCTTCTATCAAACTGTGTAGCAGACAGAGAGAAAGAGAGAGACGCGAAGAAAACGTGCAATTTTCGAATTTGTTTCTTGAATGTCGCAATTTTGGAAAAACGGTTTGACTGCTCGTTGGTTTCCTTTTTTGGTCTCTTTTTACTTCATGCAATCACATTTTTTCTCCGAGTACGCATTGAGATCTGGTTGAGCAGCAGTTCATTCTTTTAGGTCACCCTCCGCTTCCATTTCCCTCCTTCGCATATTCTTCCTTCCATTCTGTATCTCAACCTCTTCCTGCCCCCCTTCCATCGTTTCTCTGCTTCCTCCGTCCTTACAGGTTTTTGTTCTCGCTGTGGATCTGTTCGCTTTCTTTCTTCCTGTTTGCGTGGATGGTCCACGAAAAGGCAGTGCTCCAGCTGTGTATGCCCGCCCTTCTACTGGCTCCTTTCTTGGGTGAGCGCTCTCCTTGGTGTTCGTTGTCCTTTGGTGACTCAATGGTTCTCTTCTCTTTTCCTTTCTGTGTTGTCTCCTGTGTGGGGGATGTTTGAGCAGTCCCGCAGAAAGATGAAGGATGCTGAGGGCAGTGCTCAAGGCAGTCTCTCCGTTCATCCCTTCTTTGCAGCACTCTGTCGGCCTCTCTATCTGTCCCTGAAGTGCCTGTCGTCGCTTCACTGAGTTATGATGATTCTGGGGTCTCGCTCTTGCCCCTTTCCCTTGGACGCCTTGTGTTCGTATGCTCTGTGGAGGCTCCTTTGTTTTCTTGTGTATGACCGAACGGCAACCGTGTATGACCGAACGGCTGTGCATCCCTTCCTGCCTGCAGGGGGCTCGTGTGTGGTGTTCGTTCTGGCTGCTTCTCTGTCCCTCGACCACCTGGCAGAAAAGGACGGGCTGCAGTTGCAGTGGGTTCTGCTTTCTCTCCTGTGGGCAGCGGTGGCTCTCTCGTGTGTCCCGGGGGCGCGATGGGGTCAGTGGTCCGTGAAGGAGTGGAAACAGGGAGAGAAGGGGGGAAGTGCCTTGGAAGTGCACGTGAAATGAAGGAGGATACAATCAGGTGGAAGAGAGGGAGGCAGAAGCGAGGCGACGGTACGGTACATCAGAGTCGGGATCTCGAGAGACGGAGTGAAGCATCCTTTTCTGGCACCAAGCAATTGTTTCTCTCTTCTGTCTGCTGTTCCTCCCTGTTGTCTCTTTTTGCGCGCGCGCGTGTGTGTGTGCCTGTATGCCATTACGCCGTTTGATTTCAGGTCAGGGCTTGAAAGGTCCTCAGCACCCGTCAGAGCTTCGGAAGGTGTTCAAGGCGCTCTCCCTGTCTGCGGCGTTTTTCCAGAGACAGGCCAACTTTGTGATCTCTGCCATTGGAGGAGAAGCTTTTGTGTCTCCTGCAAATTTGGCACACGCACTGGATGAAGCTCGGTCGGGGGGTCCGCAGAGGGATGGCGGGGGGGGCGGTGGAGGTGGAGGGGAGTCGAGAAGGCTTTTCTATCCGCCGGGGGAACCGGGGCCGCGAAGTGAGGAAGCGGGGGATGGGGGTGCGTCAGGGGTGGTGGGAGGGAGACGAATGGGGGAGGGAAGGTCGAAGGAGTCGTTGGAAATTGAACGTTTGGGGATTTTGGGGGAAACTGTTCGGGAGACGTGGCAGGAATGTGACTTCGGGGTTTTGTGGTTTGTTGGTGCTCTGGTGCCTTTCAGTGTTGTAGCTTCAGTCCTTTTGAGTCTTCGTGCTTTTGTGCCCCCCCCATTGAAGCTGCCGTATTTGTGGATCTACTTGGAAAACTTGTTCGTCTTCTGCATCTTCCTGGCCTACCTTGTGGTGAGTTCCCTTCTTCTGTTGTCCTCTCCTTTCTTTCTTTTTCATTTCTTTGAATATTTCTTGCTTCGTCCGCTTCCGCTTTCCTTCTTTTTTTTTCTCTTCCAAAGTTCACTTCCGCCTTCCCTTTTCCCTCGGTCTGTCAATCTGTGTGTGTGTGTGTGTGTGTGTGTGTGGTGTGTTCATGAAAGGAAGAGAGGGCAAATTAAAGCATATCGTCTGTCTTTCTGCCTTTTCTTCTTCTGTGGCTGCTTGGGTGTTTGCCTTTACGTGGCGGGAAGTTTCTCTCTTTGGTCTTTTTCTCTTCTCTGTTCATGTCTTCGGCGTTTGCCCGTATGATTTCACACTGTCTGTGTACGGCTGTCTGTCTGTGTGCGTATATGCGCCCATGCATGTGAGTGGCGCCACGTTTGCACGGTCTTTGTGTACATGGAATCCCGATGCTTGTAGTAGGAAAGGTGTGGACTCTGCACATTTGAAAATTCTGTCCCTGCAAACGCGTGTCAGGTTGGTTGAGCACGTGCGAGTGGGAAACCGAGACGGACACTCATATGCATGTATGCATGTGGGGGATGGGAGGGAAGGGGGCTGATTGGGAGTTGGAGCGAGAGCGTTTGGGTGAGGTGCGCGTTTCATTGGGGTGCAGAAAGTGTGCATTTTTGTTGAATGGGTGCCTCTGCAGGGCCTTTCCCTTCATCAGCGGTCGCTTCCTGATGTCGACCACCTCACGTTTGCCGCAGGGAAATCCTCCTCTGTGTCCGTCCTTTCGGGAACTCAACAGAATGGGAGCAGTCAGAGATCGTCGAAGGCTGAGAAGGAGAAGGATCTTGGGGGACCACCAGCACAAATCAAACTGTCTGCGGTGTCTGCAAAACAGTCCCACTCTCTCAAAACCAGCTAGTAGTCAAAGCTAAGCAGCCAGTCATGTGTCGCTTGATTTGAACATTTGCTAGAATAATTGTATCATCAATGATTCATCATCATTCTTACGTGGGAAACGCAATTAAGATATGTTTCTAGTAGCACGTTTGGCCTGCTTCTCCAAACATTCTACGCACTTTATGCAACATTGCAACACACGGCAAGACTCTATATAAGTTATGTTATGAACTACTTTAGTTCAGACCTACTATCCGGCTTGTCTGCGTCACAGGGCAGCCTCGTCACTAGTAGTGCAAGCATGCCAGTGCAGCGCCCCTCCCCTGTAGGGCTGGGAAAAGGTTCCGCATGCGGGCGGGGGCCCCGGCATGAATTGGGCCCCCCCGGCGCCACTTCGGGGGGGTAATTTGAAATGAGCCGAATAGTCGGCTGTCTGAACAACAGACACACAGAACTTCCTTTTACAACTGTACTAACATAAGACCTGTAGAAAAACGGCGCAAAACGATGGTCAGACTGTCGAGAACCAGTGTTTTGTGTTTGTCTTGAACATAAGCAAGCATGAGTCGAGAAAACCCTGCTGCGTCTGAGGGCGGATTTGCTGCCCCAGATCCCCCGCCACCTCAGCATGATGGTCGTTCTGGAAGCAGTCATTCCCTTGATCCTGTGCCTCCTTCAACCGTCGGCAGAGCACAGCATGGATCGGCGCTCCAGCCGGAAGCTCCTCGAAGATCTCCTCGAATTGAACGGACGAGGCGGACCGGTCGAACTATCAACTACGCTGACATGCTCACTGGTGCGGATCATCACGAGTCAGGCGACGGCAGCATCCGGCCGGGAAGTCAGTCGTTGCATTCTGTCCCCATCTTGAGCACTACGAGCTGGCACCACGTACCTTCTTCGACTATACATACATAGATACATATACACACATATATGCATATATCTGTGCTTGCCGTCTCCTTCAGGTTCACGTGCCTCCGTTTCTTCTTCAAGCGCTCCTTCCGGATCGAGGCCGAGAGGGGGCAGACCTGTGGGTTCTTTTGGCTGTGTTTGTGACCGGTGCAAAGGCCGGTTCCACCGAGCACAGCTCCAAGAGGTCATGTTGCGGGTTTGTGGGAGATGTACCGAAAGCCTTCGTGTGGTACGTGAAGACGCTTGCACCTCTCCAGAGCTAAGGAAGCAGAGGAAGAAGAAAGAGCACCCCGGAGAGCAGCAAGCAGATGCAGTTGCAGGTGTGGAGGGGGCGTCACCGACCTCCAGCATAGGAGGGGACTCACCTGGGGGAAGCGACTCGCCAGCGGTTGGTCTTCTCTGGGTGCGGCAATGCAAAGTATGGCTACACAGGCAGCAGCAGCAAACGCACGGGCTCAAGAAGAAGCACAGCATCCTCATGGGATTCACCCGCATCTTACAGGTCAGGAAATGAATAAATGGGGGGGTGCCCCCTGAAAACGCCTCCCTTAATTCCTCCCTCCCTTCCTCTCTGTCCCTCTCCCTCTCCCTCTCTCTCTCTCTCACATGTTCTTTCGAGCACAGGCTCTCCTAGGTGCCAGTGGAGAGACAGAAAGTGGGGGATACGCCCCCAATTACGGAGCGCTGCCCATTTTTCTTTTCCTATCTTCCTAATTTTCTCTCGGTGTGTGTGAGTGTGTGTGTGTGTGTGTGTATGTGTGCATGTGTGTGTCTCAATCGCACTGATTTTTGTTATGATGTTTCCCCTGTGCGTCGCTATGCTTGCAGGACAGCGCAACCTTGTGCACTCCCCTTTTTTGAAGACGCGAAGCTCAGGGGGGAGGAGTTGGCAGTACAAGGGGTTGAGGAGTGGAGTCTGCTATCCTCAACTTGAGAGGATTGAAGAGGAAGGGGAAGGGGGAACGGAGCAGGTTGTTGAGGCCTTTGAGGGCGGCCCTGCATGGAGGTCCAGGGAGAAGACGGTCAAATTTATGAACGGTTGGAGACGTCTGGGTTCCCGAAGAAGAGAGAAGCCAGAAAGGAATCTGTTTGCGCGTAGGGGCACGTACACAGGAGCAGGGTTAACTCGAGTGCTGCATCGAGCAACCATCGGGATGTGGGATTACATGTTGGGGACTTCAAATATGGAGCCTGAGGAAAGAGCGAACGCCCTCACAGCAGCAGCGACATCGCTAGTGACGTCATGCAGTGCAATCAAGCCAGATGTGGTGACGAAAGCAGTGTACGCAGCAGGCACCGGGGCGGTGCAGGTGCAAGTCACCAACTGCAAGAGGACTTCCCGAAAGAACCTGATATCCTATGAACGATACAAAGCAGGAAGAGAGAGAAAGATTAACAGATTGGGTTCGAAATGATTGTGGGGTCGTTTTTTTGAATTTAAGGCACAAGCGAAGACAAGAGACGAATGGACCCATTTTATTATTACGGAGGGTCTCTCTCGGGGGAAGCTACAACGGTGGAAAAACTTTGTAAAGGATGCTTCCATTCCGTCTGTGAAAGAGGTTCGTATGTAAGCACTTCATCAATTTTGTTCATTTATTTAGTTTTTTTGTCCTATCAAATTTTAATTGTTTTTTGTCCCACCCATAAAAAAAAAAAAATTTTTTGTCCCATCAAAAAAAGAAATATTTGTTTTTGTCCTACAAACTAAAAGCTTTTTGTCTCACCAGTAATATGTAAAAATATTTCAAAATATTTTTGCAGGTGTTTGCTCCTTTGACCGCTCTGCAAAAAAAACTGCGAGAGAGAGACTTCTTCAAGCCAATGAGCAGAGTGCTGCAGAAGGTTGCCAAAAAGTACACTGGCAAGTCACATAACGACTATTTTCAGCCGTTTGTTGGTGACATCAAAGTGCTCCTCGATCTTCTATTGAGTGACAAGTTCGCCTATGAGTTCCTCACTAAGAATGGTGTGATCACTAAGGAGAAGAGAACCGTCATAACGACTACTCCTGAAGGTCTGGAGATCGAGGAGGAGATCGAGGAAGAGGTTGTCAACATCGAGCTGTGTATGTCAGTCGATGGGAATCGGGCTACTAGACTAAAAGCTGGGGGGGCCTGTATTTCTATCCTAGTCCGCCCACTTTCCTAACCCGAGAATGCTCTTTTTTCGAAAGAGTTTTCTTTCTGCGTTGGTCTTACAAATTGGCAAGAGGGACGGGATACCCTAGAAGCGCTCTTTAAGTTCTATGAGTTGCTAAAGGGTATTCATGTGGTAGATGGGGGAGTCACAGTGCCTGATGGGCCTTATAAGGGGAAAAGGGTGAAAGTGATATGGTGGGGAACAACAGACCAATCCGCATGTGCTAAAATGTGTGGTACGGCCGGTGCTAATGGCGTATTCCCCTCCTATTTCACCCTTGACAGCAAGACAGAAATTTCTGTCCTGGAGAGTTGTGACAAAAACATGCTTGGGTACCCGAAGCGGACATGCTTATGTCTCCTAGACCTAAGGGGATATGATGATCGCATTCCTCCAACACGCCTCAAAAGAGTCTGTCCGCATCATGGTGTGGTTCGTGCATGCATGTGTGTGCCGAACAGAGGAGAAGTCAATCGATTTCAACTAATTAGATGCCCACAGCATCCGACAGAGCAACTACACTTCCCCCACCCCTTCTTCAGAACACCCGAAAGGCATGCAGAGCTCGTGGCAAAGCCTTGCAACTGCAAGAACACAAAGCAGGGACAGAAGAAGCCTGGGTCTCATACAACGACCTGTGCTAAAAAGAAGCAAGGCTCTCTGCGAGAGTCTCTTTGGCCTGCCTGTTTTGGCATGCGAGTCTGCCCTGACTGCCTGCACTTTGCAATGAGGAGGACCGAAGCGGTGGTACGTGGGCTTCGAACTACTCTGTGGCCGAAAGTGTGTAAGTACAAAGAGTGTGAAGAGGAGAAGGCAGGGGCAGAGAAGGAAGAGGAACAAAGGAGGGAGAAGACAGACTCCCTGGCAGAGGAGGAAGAGGGATGGGAGGGGGAGGAGGAGTGGGATGATGCAGACAAGGCGACAGAGCAGAAAGCGACAAAGAAGAACGCATAAGCAGCATCTGCAGCAGCACCTGCAGCACCTACAGCAGCAGAAGACAAGAAAGACAAAGACGCAGACGTTCAAGATCTCTGTGGACATCTGTGCAACTGTGTGCTCACAGAGTCAGCTGCAGAAAAGTGCGGACGGAAAAGTCTACACGTTCTTCAGGACGACTTTGGTCAAAAAATCATACGCAACCGAACAATCATGGTGCCCATCCAAGATGCAGAGAAAAGGGAATGGGTGTGGCCAGATTTCTCTCTACAGGGCAGAGACTGCGTCATTCTGTCAAAAGAATATAAGAATATGATGGCCCTTACTGGGTATGGAGACAACGACAGGATCAGAAAAGGCCTTTCTGCATTCTTCTTTTGTCTGCATATTCTCCGACAGACCGCCCCCTCTGATAAAAATATTGCCAAATACCCCAGAGCAGTCAAAGACTTCAAAAGAGTCTGGCTTGAAACACACCGAGGCCAGCAGTACCCCGCAACCCTCTATCTCTTCGAGAGCTTCTATTACTTTCTCTACCACTACCGCTCTGTCGCAAAGTACTTCAGCATACAAGCACGCGAGGCATTCAACCGCATGGTGGCTGATGCCTTTGCTCCAACTGGCGCTGCAAGCCATGGAGCGAAGCCCCTCCCTAATACCCAAGGGGATACAGGGATACAAATCGCAGTCCACAACCTGCTAGGCGCATTCCTTGCTATCGACAATCGGAGCATCAGCGTGCGTCTGGAACTTCAAGGAAACAAGACACGGATGGATGTGATTGCAGACGACGATGTATCAGCAGCAAAAGAAATTTCGAGTGAGAGTGAGGAGGAGGGATACGAAGGGGATGGAGAGGAGGAGGAGGAGGA
>JAHBMJ010002496.1:93045-99655 GCA_018398765.1 Chromera velia | reverse complement strand
CCGAACTGACAGTTCTTATGCAGTAACCAGTCATACTAAGTCTAGGTCTGTAGCGCTCCACAGACACTAGGCTCTTCCTTACGATATAACTACTATTGAAACCAATACACCTAATTTGAGACCCCTAGGGTCGTTCGCGGTGTATAAAAAACATATTTAATAGCAAATAGATATAGAATAGCCTTATGACAATGAACATATCAATCAATCAATCAATCAATCAATCAATCAATCAATAACAAAATAAAACCATTTTAAAAACAATTTAATTAAAAGTATTGTTTCCTTCTTTGCTCTATCTCTTTGATTTTTTTTATCACTTGAAGTTTATTCAATAATTTTGTCGTCTAGGGTAGTACAGCTAGTACTTCCTTTATAACCTTGGAGTACAAACCTTTTTAATACAGGTCAAACTGTGTGACTCAAACAGTTTTTGAAGTAGTAGCTTTTATGACTGAAATATGGAAATATATGGAAAAGACATGAAGGAAGGCACGCTGCACACGCTTAATCGCCGTGCTGTACCGCCCTATCTCACCCCCGTTCCCCCTTCACCTGCCTCACTACAGTGTCTCTGCACCTCATAATGCATACGTACATTGACCCACGGTGGCACAAACAAAAGCCACACCATGCATTCATCCCCTCACCACTCCATCCTTCCAAACACCGGCCGATCGACCAAACGATCGAGACCGTCGAGAACCAACGCTTCACTAAGCTCTCCTCTTTCTTTCTTTCTGCTCAACATGCAACTACAAGAGACATGACAAGCTGAGAAAGCCACGCAGGCCCATCATCTCAACTACTCCACAGAAAACGAAACAGGGAGAGGGAGAATTTTCCCGACAAAAGCACTCCGCAACCCCCCTCCCTTCTCTTACCCGCAGCATACATGCATGCACACAAAGAATGCCTCCGTCTGCATTCAAACTGCAACACAATTAAGTTCAAATTGCCCCCAGCTCTCTACATATTCGTGACGAGTTCTGCTTGCTGCTCACTCGCCATCGCTGCCTCCCCGTCTCTGCCGAGATCCTCCACAACCCACTTTCCCCCCTTTGTCAGCCGCAGCTTCTTTGTATGAAAAGCCGCCAAACTCGGCCGATGCCCCACTGACACGATCGTCAACCCTCCCGGCCGAGTCCCCAATTCTTTCTGCAACGCATCGTACATCTGTCTCTCACTCACCAAGTCCAACGCACTCGTCGCCTCATCCAAAATCGCAACAGACGGCCGATTCACCAACAGCCTTCCAAACGCAAGCCGCTGCTGCTCTCCCAAAGACAGCATGGCACTCCAGTCCCGCACTATGTCGAGACCGGCAGCAGGACCTAGCTCCACACCCGTTGACGCCCCCTCTGCCTGGGCCACTCTATGGGCCAAGTCGCCCAAATTCACTGCAGAGAGGATCTCAAGGAGCCGCTCATCTGAGGGCTCATCGCTTGACGGGATTTCAACACCCGCAGACGACGTCAAACTTCTGCCCCCCCCCCTCTCGACATCATCTGTCACTGACACATCATTGCCCTTGCCCCCGTCTCTCTGGGAGTGTCCTTGAGAGACAACAGATGTCGTCATTGTGACTTCATGTGAAGGCACTGATGATGACGCGGGACGGTTGGGGTACAGCAGCTGTTCTCTCAAAGTCCCGAGAGTGCAGTAGGGACGCTGGGGGAGGAAGAAAGCCTCTCCCGGGGGGGGTCTCTGGATGGACCCCTTCCCGCTAGTCCACAGCCCCGCCACTGCCCTCAAGAGAGACGACTTCCCCGTCCCAGACTCTCCCACTATCAGGAGACTTTCCCCCCTGGGAATTTTCAAGTCCAAGTCCTGGACCAGAGTCTTGGATAGGTCGGGGGTGCGGACAGTAATGTCAGACAGACGCAACACTGTCTTGTCTTCACTCGAGTGCTGCATCGAGGAGACGATAGTGGTCGGCTTGGGTGCCGCCATGGTGGCATTCGTTCTGTTGGCTGAAGGGATGTCCAGCCAGAATCTGAAGGGGGCCCTCAAATCAACAGACACATCAAGAGCGGCACCCTTCATTGCACTAACAAAAGCCCCACCCTTGCCCTCCTTTTGATCATCCCCCTGCAGGTGCTTTGCCTTCTCTGTAACATTCTTTGACGGTTCTGTCTCAAACGGATCCCTTCCCCCCCTTCCCTTACTGTCAAGTTTCTGTCTCTGCAATGTGGAGACAAACTGGCCTAGACGGTCTAGACCCGCAGAGAAGGCAGAAAGAGCCTCGAACTGATTCACGATCAAACTCAAATCAGACAGGATGTGGTTGAACGCCCCGTAAGCCTGGCTCACCGAGCCGATGCCGACCTCTCCCGAAAAAATCCGGGGGGCAACGACGAAAGCAGGCAGCACCTGCACACAGAGACAGCCAGCACTATGTTGCCAACCGGTAGGGACAATGCATTACACACAGACAGGCAGGCACCCAGACTTTCAAAAAGCCTGTATGGCTGATCAGACAGCGAACCAGGGCAGGCAGCAGACGGCCAGTCACTCATCCTCCCCCATGTTGATCGATCTCTCTCTATTCTCTCCATAATGAATGCCTCAGTCAGTCAGTCAGCACACGAAAAGATGGAGGGAGAATAAGCGCTGCGGCTCTCCAACTCTGGACAGAGGAAAAGGAAAAGAAGAACGACTGCACAAGCCAGACAGGAACCCCCCCAAGGACCCACACCCACAAACAAAGTCACAGAAAGAGAGAGCAGACACATCTGATCGAATGAGAGATCACAGACAGGACGCATGAGTGTACGCGCATTCATTCATTACACCCACCCGTACAGAAAGACATGGACTCTTATCTGAGTGCCAGCCCTGCCTGATGTTTCCCCTCATATGCCTCTGACCTGGATAAGGTACGTGTAAGCGAATGTGAAGAATTCGAGGTTTCTCTGTCTCTTGATGACCTCGAGGAAGTTCATGACCGCCCTGCTGAATCTCCTTCCAATCTCATTCAACTCCAACCCCTCCCCTCCATAGAAAGCCACACTCTCCGCATTCTCCCTCAACCGAACGAGGGAATAACGGAAGTCTGCCTCCTTCTGCAGCTGCTCGAAATTTAACACCACAAGCTTCTCTCCGATCTTCACTGTCGCAAACGTACCCAAAAACGCATACCCAAAGGCGGCGAAAAAAAGACGCATGTCAATCTGGGCAAGAATCCAGGAGAAGGCCACGAGGTCGATGGTCGATCTGCAGACAGAGACACACAGACCGAGAGAGAGACAGAAACATCGAGTCAGATGAACTTTCAGCACCCAAAGAAACTGTCACACGGGGGCAGACTGGAGCCTTCACGCAAACTTGTTTTCCGCACAGAGAGAAAGCAAGTGACCATCTGGGAACAAAACGTGTGCATGGATGGGATGGGGCAACTGACAGAAAGAAAGAAAGACAGAAAAGCGGACCGAATGAATCAGACAGAGAGGCAAAGACAGGACAACACGAGAAGCAGCCAGACGTCTGTCTATTTAGTCTGCTGACATACCTTAGAACGTCCATGAAGAACGAGAGGGAGGTGATGCAGAAGTTCTTCACGTCCTCTGCAATTCGCTGGTCTGGGTTGTCGATCTCCTTTGTGACCTCAATGTCGTAGTAGCTCCTGTCGGACAGACTCGACTCCAGCAGTCGGGAGGTCATCCAGACACGCCACTCGAGGCCTAGCTTGTCTCGGGTAAATTTGTAGAACACGCGAATTGGCGTGGCCTGCACAGGGGATAGATCAGAAGACAGAAATGTCAAAAGCCAGTCGAAAAACGAGTCGCAAAAGGGCCCTTGCGGTGGTGAAGCTGGCAGTCCGTATGAACGGAGGAAGACGAAGCAGAACGAGGGAAGAAAAGACAGCCAGCCAGCCATCTCTTGCGTCTGTATGCAAACAGGTATGCATTCGCATGTTTTCATGTAGATCCCTGTGGAACTTGCTGACGGATCTCGTCCCCGGTCTCAGTGACGAACGTTTTCTCCGTCTGACTGGATGGCCGACTGACTGACTGACTGACTTACAATTGCAAGAAGACAGAAGAACTTGAGAAGGTTCTCGTAGAAGAGGGCCTCGTTCTTCTCCGAAAGGGAGTTCCAAAACTCCTTTCCAACAAAGCTGAAGACAACGCTAACGCCCGTGTTGATCAGAGTGAGCACTGTGACGAGTGCAAACTGTCTGCGTGCTCGCGACTCCTGTTTGAAGTACGGGAAGGCGAGAGAAGAGAACAGCTTGAAGGACTCCAAGACTGAGATCCCTGCCACGAACTGTTCATTCCTGGATTCCTGCGTTTTCTCACTGCTTCTTCTCTCAATATGGTACGCATGACTACTGTCAGATGCTCTGGGAGGGCTGCTCTGGCTCTCCAGAAGGAGGGCAGCTCTTTCTGCAGGGTCCCCGTCTCCTTCTCCCCCCCTCGCACTGGACACAGGTTTCCGTCTCGGCCCCATCTGTTTCGAACTCAAATCACGGAAAGAAACTTTGGGAGCGACAAACGCAGGAGACAGCAGAGCAGGGGAAGAAAGGGAAGCGGATGAACAAAGGGAAGGAAGGCCAAGCCCGCAGAGTCCAAAGAGCACCAGCAATACACACGAAGACTTGCCCCGCAAGCCAGGCATGCTTCTTAACTTGTCTCCCTCACTTCTGGGGCTTTCACGGAACGTCCGACGGAGGAATCAGTCAGAGCGACAAATGCACTATTTCAAAGGGGTCACTGGATGAAAAGCCTGGAATTTTGAAGGACGTACTATCGATGGCTGACTTCAATATATCTCTGATCCGCATGCATGCACTGCCTCTTTCTCATTGGAGGCGCGTGTGGGGATTCAAGGCCCATGCATGCGGTGAAAAAGACCCCGCGGCGCGGCTGCATGTGCGCAGGCCCGCGCAATCCCGCGGCGGCTTGCAGTGTCATGCCGGAGCGCCAGCCACAAGCTCCGATCGATCAGTCTGATTTGACCAGATCCACAAAATCGAAAGTTCGTTCAACCACCTCTTTCCATTACAGGACATTTTCTCTGACACTTGGGATTCAATCGTGCAGGTGTTTTCTTGAGCCTCCAGGGATTTCACTGGTCGTTTCTAATGGTGGACGATTGTCTCACCCCAATTTTGTCTTTGTTGGTTTGAGGTGTTTGCTGGACGTCTCGTTTCTATGTGAGCATGAGGGACTTGGATAACAGCGATGGGGGACCGCCTGCCCCAATGCAGGCCAAGCAGAGGAGCCATAAGGTCGTCCTGCTTGGGTGAGTGCCTCGGAACTTATGCTTGTACCGCCTGTGTGCCGAAATTCTCCAGACACTCCGGTTGCTTTCTTTTCTGGTCTGTCTTGCAGCGATGCCTCGGTGGGGAAGAGCAGTCTGGTGATGCGATTCGTGAAGGGCTCATTCACAGATGGCATGGAGGCCACAGTCGGTCAGTCAGAAGAGTTCCTCCTCTTGTCAATCCTGTCGGTCGATCTGATTGCCGTGTCGCAGTGTAGAGTGGATTGCGGTCTGCCTTTCTCTTTGCTGACTAACTAAGTGAGTGCATGATATGTGCAGGTGCCGCTTTTGCGACAAGAATAATCGAGGTGGATGGAAATGCTGTTAAATTTGACATTTGGGACACGGCGGGACAGGAACGGTTTTCCAGTCTGGCGCCAATGTACTACAGGTCGGCCGTTGGGGATGGTGGTCTTTCGAGCACGTTGAAAAGAAGAAAGGGGGGACGGGATGTAGGCAGCTGCAGTGTGCGACCGTCTCGCTTTCCCTCTTTCTTTGGTTTGATTGACTGTGCTCTCTAGCCAAATTTGCCCTTTCGCTGTCTGCCTCCCCTCTCTCTCCCCGGTCTGCTTCGCTTTTCTGCCCTCTTTGTCCTTCATTCTCGCCTGCGCTGCATTCTACCCTCCATCCATTTTGTTTATCCGCACTCTGTTGCTGCAGGGGTGCTGCTGCAGCGGTTGTTGTTTATGATCAGACGAATGGGCCTTCATTTCAACGAGCAAAATTTTGGTCAGTCGGTCGGTCGCTCAGGAGCTCGAGAAAGCCGGAACGTGGACCAACAAAGAGAAAAAAGCTTGTTGGTGGAGGAACCTGGAAGACAGGCAATCGTCACCCCCCCCCGTCAGAGGGTCTTGGAGATACGGAACCCCACGCTTAGAGATGGAGAGAGATGGAAAGGGAAAAAGAAAAAACGAAGGGAGAAGGGCGGAGAGCAAGAGGAAGAGGCAGAGGCAGAAAGACAAGAAAGGATGGAAGCGGGGATCACTCAAGGAACGCCAAAGAACAAAGACGAGACGCGGCCCGGTGCTCGAAAGTGTTTGGCGAGGAGCCGCTAAGAAAAGCAGACGAAGAAAAGTGCGAACAGAGCCGAGGGTGGACGGGGACGGACAGTGAATTAGAATCCTATAGAATCCTTTCATCCATGCACACGCAGGTCCACAGAGTCTTACTCATCAGTATGCATGGAGATGCAAGGCTCTGCCACTGCACAAGCCGGCTCAACCCAGTTTCCTCTTTTTCTAAAAAATAGACGCAGACGCAACGTGACAATGTCTCGAAGAGTATTCACGAAGGACGACATCTTTTGAACAAAAATTTAAAACGATTGCAGGGTGGATCAACTACA
>JAHBMJ010002496.1:85545-88045 GCA_018398765.1 Chromera velia | reverse complement strand
TCCGTATCTCTGCGAGTGGAATTCGAGACGGCAAGGAAACGTACCGAGTCTCGTTCGACGACGGAACGTTTGCCTGGTTGTCAGAGGAAGAGATTGACTTGCCTGAGATGGTTCAAGAATTCGAAAGAGAGAAAGAAAAGGTTTTAATGGGACTGAGTTGAATGATTTTCATGCTTCCGGAACCTTGTAATGATTGCGCTGATTTGCATACGCTGATGCTGAGGTCCTTTCCATTCTTTCCTTTTTGCGTTCTGCTCAGGGACGAGCAGAGTTAAGGGGGGGAGTGGTTGTTGGGAACCAGAAAGAATTCATGCGCGCACGCCGAGCGATAAAGAAAGCGCGAGGCGGGACCAGAAAGAATTCATGCGCGCACGCTGAGCAATAAAGAAAGCGCAAGGCGATGTCAGGCAATAAGCACCGCGCGCACATGCAGAGCGCTCATGCAGTTTGCAATGCATGCATGAATACATGGAAAAAAAGAAATACCACAGAAGTGAGTTCACACAAAACGGAATAACACAGAGACAGAATAGACGTTAGAAAGACGGACACAGCAAATACAGAGGGGACATGCATTTAAGTGGACCGATACAGATGAATACCGTTCTATATGCACAACGCGTGCACGTATGCCGTCTGACTGACCGATCGTATCTGTTCTGAGTAGCCAACCTGAAATCTCTCTAGAAGGAGTTGAAAGATGAACGACCAGATGAACAGACCTTTGCGTAGATACACGTAAGTAGAAGTCGTAGTCCTATACGCTAGCCCAACATATGCTCAACAATATATATATATATATATATATATATATATATTATTCATTCATTCATTCATTCATTCATTCATATATATATATATATATATATATATATAATAAAAACACATTTAATTATAAAACGTACCTTTAATTGCTAAATTTGCTTAGACGGGTAAGTTAGACCTTTGACCTGACACCATGCAGGCTTAAAAAAAAAAAAATTGACATGTCTATTCTTTTTTTTTTTTAGCACTGTGCGTCGCCTAGTTCATGAGGATGAGTAACCGGGCTTGTAACCCAGATATAACATAGCTACGTTATAGTACTGGGTTTAATGATATATAATTATTAAACCTGTATAACCAAACTTAATTAAATTTTTTAAAAAAAGTATTATGAAGATTAATCTAGATATTAATTAGGATGAATTTACTTCTAGATTTGCTTAAATCTCACTAAAAATTAACCGACTAGCAATAACCTAGTATGTGTTTCTCCTAGGCTAGAAATATAGTAAGACCATCTATATAGGAGATTATTGGTAGAAGACCGACTTATATACCGACTTCTTTCACTATTTGATCAAAACAGATGTGAATAGTGATGAAGTACTGTGAATATAATAGATTATTCTACTGTTCTTATCCCACAATAGTGAATAGTGAACTCACTATTCCACTAACACATATATTTTTGTTCTAACAACAAGCTTTTGAAGATTAGAAGCTGGATTAGAAGATAAATTGAATTCTGCGCGCTATTTTAATTGCTGGTCTTGTTGAGAACCAGAAGAAGTGGATTGCGACAGTTGAGAACAATACACAACAAATCTGATTGACATTCAGGTTCCCCTCTTCCTCGTTTTCGCTCCCACATCCGGAGACGAAGAAGAGACTGCGGCGGAGCTTCCTGCGGCACCCGAGGACGAAGAAAGGACCGCGGCGGAGCTTCCTGCGGCACCCGAGGACGAAGAAGGGACAGCCATCAGAAATTCCTGCAAAGCACAAACTCGTCAAAGATTGAATTTTGTTAATATGCGCAAAAAAGAATTCTCCGTGGGTCAACAACTCGCGGTGTGTGTCTCTGACACACTCCGTATTTAGGTCATCGGGCCGTGACACACCGATGATGGTGATCACTCTCCGTTTTAAGGTCCCTTCAGCCTTCGTGAACTCTCCGGAATGACACACTCTGCAAAATACACTCCGATTTTAGGTCCTCGGCCCCGAACTCTCCGGGAGTTGGTGACCCACGGAATTTTCTTCTTAAAGAGCTGTCTCTCAAGAAACATGTTAAGTGATGAGAAGGTGGTGACGGTTCTCAGACCGACAAATTGTTTCAACACTCATTTTGAAAAGTGTGCCTGATTCGAGTACACAGAAAACTGAAGAGAAGATTTTATTTTGTTTCTTTTCAGAGAGTGTACGAGACGAACAGACCTATAGATACTCCAGTGTGTTCTCTCCATAGACACACTGCATGGAGTCTTTGACGCCTCTTCCGTAGAAAGTCACAAGATGGGGGCGGGTCAGTAGACGGAAAGAGCATGACGAAGTGCTCATCGGCTCGGCCTTGAGAATGAAAGGGATGAGCTTTTTCGTAACCTTCAACAAGTCGCTTTGAATCTTCTGCAGACAATAAGATCCCATGCAATCAAACAGATATCTCCTCTTCTTTCTTTGTTTCTTTTTTCTTTCTTTCTTTCTTTCTCTCTTTCTTTCTTTCTTTCTTTCTTTCTTT
>JAHBMJ010002496.1:80257-82757 GCA_018398765.1 Chromera velia | reverse complement strand
CAGCCACGTGACTGTTCTTGCCAAGAATGCAGTCGACACAGCCAGCACAGATTCTGAAGCTGTGTCCTTCAGAACAGACAAATCGAGGAGACCCTTCTTGCTGCTCCTCAGAGCAGATCGCTGCACACAACCACCCCGGCATCTTCTCGGCAAATTCAACACGAGCGGCTGTCGATCACGCTGCCATATATATCAGAATGAGGATGTTGAAACAGAGGCACTCTCACTCCTCTGACGATCAGACCATCGATCATTTCAAACAACACCATAAGAAACACCTGTCCAATCCTTCCCCACACCTGTCCAATCCTTGCATGAGTGGATCTGATGGCGATGGATTGCGATAGATCCATCCAGATGTGTTGTTATATATATATATATATATATATATACATATATGTGTGTGTGTGTGTGTGTTGTATGGTGTGTGTTGTATATGCGTGATTAATGCATTATGCGCGTGTGCAAGATGTGTGCAAGCCACTGCATGGGTTGCATGCATGGGTGCCAGCCATACATAGATATACATAGGGCCCCGGCACTGTACCGTGCGAGATGCTTGAGGGGCACTTTTCTCTAATGGTGACACAATCCGTGACAGCATGCACATATATATATATATATATATGACATCGATCACTATATATAGATCTGTGATACGGGACGATGCTCTGCTCCAGAAAGCTCTTCAAACAACTCCAAACGGTCAGCTAGCAGGTTGGAGAAAGGAAGTATTCAAACCAAACCAATGAGCCAGTGAGCTGGGTTGCACACATTCAGTCTGTATACATATATATATCGATATGTATACAATGCATGCGCGCGATTCTCCTCACCGTTGTTTTCGATTCTTCTATACAGACCCCTGTCTTCAGGATGTTTCGATTGCATTCCCAACCGGGGCAGACAAGGTGAAGACTGTGGTATTTTTTGTATCTGTCAAATATCATCTCCTTTCTTGCCGGCCAGAAGAGGAAGTGGATTCTTGTGAACTAGGGATAGTATTGATGACAAGCGAAGAGGAGAGAAAAAGGAACAGACTGACTGTTGTGTATTTGTCGACGTATACTCTATCCTTTTCTCCCTGTTGTTGACGGATCGAGGCATCAGCTTGCGAAGGCGCGCACTTCTCATCTGGATAAGCGCGGTGAGGACTGTTTCTTGCGGCTTGTTTTGTTGGTCGCCTCCCAACTTGTAGTTCATACACTTTTCAGGTTTTCCGTCAATGGGGCTTTCGTTGTCTCCCCCTTGTATCCCTCACCCCGCTCCCTGGTTCTCCTTGCATGTGAGAGGCACCACGCAGGAGTATTCACCCGCTGAAATGCTCATAAATCAAAAAGATCAGTAACGGAGTGTCGAGAAACAGCAAAAAATCTGATTTGTGTTCTTGCAGGAAGGCCTTTCTAGAAAAGTCTTCGTGGTCACTGGGGAGGGGTGAGGCTTCGTCCCTGAGTGAAGGAGAAGGGCAGAGGCAGCCTGATACCGACCTTCGTGTGAGACATCCCTTGGGGACCTCATCCCCTGCTCAAGCTGAGTAAGGACCCGGCATCCTCCCCGCGCGAGGTCAATAGTATTGTATTTTTTCCTTTTGCCATTCGGGGATGCAGGGGTGGTTGGGGCAACTCCTGAACTTGTTTTGCGTCGCTCTGAGGATTCCACCGCACAGTCTTTATTCTACGCGGACGACAATTTGTGGTTTCTTTCAACCCTTCAAGGCTACCAATCCGAGAGTGTCTTGTTCGTGTATTAATATGCCCCTGTGGTGGGGTTGCGTAGACGAGAGGGTGGGTGGTTGGTTTCTGTCAGGATAGGGGCAAAGCGTTAAAAAGCAAAAATGGTGTGCGGCACACAGATCTCCAGACCAGTTGTTGACACGAAAGTGAAGGGTATCCTTGCTTCCATTGATATGTGAACATGTCTCTGCAGGCAGGACCAGAGCGCTGCTGGCTACTTGGCCTGACTTCTTGGAGGCATGTTTGCTTCGGAGCGGAATGAGCGGTGGGTGAGAGGGAGAGAATGTTTGCGCTGAGTGATGCTTGAAACATCGTGGACTTCCTCTTTCTCTTCGGCTCCGCTACTCGTCATGCAAATCCAGTTACTGTCCTCGCGTGCGGAATTGGTCTTCGACCCCTTCTGCATCGTTGAGCAAATGTTTCTTAGCTCTACTCACTTTCATGAGACGCTTTGAAAAGTGAACTGGCCGTTCATCGGTTGATTGTTGTCTCTCTCTGTGCAGAGGTGAGAGAGGATGTTCAAGATGCGACCAAAACAAAGACTGCACGCTCACTGCCGTGCTGTGTACTCTCCTCTCGCACTTCTACAGAGGTACGTCGGCCTGTTTTCCATTCGCGCATTTGCTCGGAGCTTCTGAAGGGCCGAAAGACAGATGACAAAAATAACTCCACACACAGAGCGAGCGGGCGGAGAGGGAGGGAGCGAGCGAGCGAGGGTGCGAAGGAGGGGGATAAGCAGCAGCAATCCGTCTGGCGGCCGCCTTCTC
>JAHBMJ010002496.1:43482-68482 GCA_018398765.1 Chromera velia | reverse complement strand
AGACTGCTGTTCTCTCTGGGTCTTCCCCACCTCGAGGAGCGACATGCTGATCGGATTGCCGAACAGAGTGGAACTGGAATGGGTCCACTCTTGGCATGACTTGGTTGCCAAAACCCTTCGTCTCCTCGCGCAGCCATCCTGGGTGCTCAAACAAAATCCCCGACCAAATACGCTCCTGTCTGATCGAATGGAGCTCGGCCTGGTGTCTTTTCTCACTCTTTGTTTCCCTTTTCCTTCTCTTCTTCTCCCTGATCCTCTCTGCTTTTCCTTTTCTCTTTAGCTGGATGTGTCCAATCATTATAGGATATGGATCCTCTGCTGCTGTTGTTATAATTTATCCATCTCCTCCAGCCAAAGCCATCATCAGGGAGCCGAAACTGAAGTCAAACAACGTTCTTGGCTCCACCTCTGGAAATGTACCTGTAGGCAATTTAAAACCTGCAGGAAGAACAGGCTGCAAGTCTTTCTCTTCTTTTCCCCCCTCCTCAAAGACTTCTTCAGAACTGTCATCAAGCTGTGCAGCTGCGGGATGCTGCAACCACTGCTTAATTTACGGAGAATCGGAGGGCTCTTCTTGCTTTTCTTTTCTTTTTCCCCTTCGCTTCTGTCTCTTGCAGGTCTCTCTCTCTCTTCTGAAGCTTCTCTCCCTCTGTGCAAGGCATCGCAGCAGCGAGCAGCCAGGGTCTCAACTCTTCTGTAAGCTCTGAGAGATTCACATCAACAGCGTCGCCCTTCTTCTTGACCACACCGACCAAGACGTTGTGAAGTTTGTCGGCAATGTCGATCACAGAGGCAACTGCCGCCAATCTTTCGGCCCTTTTCCCTTTCTATCCTACCATTTTTCTGAAACATAAGAACTTCCAAGGCTCACAATCTACGCACATAAAAGAATTCTCTTTAGTGCAGAAAACAGGCTGATAAATGTTGTTCAATCGATACAGAGAGTTGTCTCGTATTAAGATTCAACAGAAGAGCAGCAGTCCGTGGTCGAACTCTGCTCTGTAAACCACGTCGGATAGCGTACGGGGCTCATAAGATTAAAGTTCTGTCATGCACAGTCAGTACTGCAAATTTTTGTATTCAAGCTAAACGTACAACAGATGACTTCCTATTGACTACATGCGAGCACTATTAATTCTACATGCATGCTGTGTGGTACGCTCGACGTTACACCCACCGTAGACACGGTCCTGACACAAATGCTTATCATAGTCACAGTCCAACCTCCACAATGCTACGCTTTTAATAATTGATAGAGGTGTGCGCCACCCTCTCACACCCACCACTGGTATATATATAAATATAAAAAGTTGAAAACCGATTTGATCAGTTTAAAGCTTTTTAGCATGGTAGAAGGCATCGATCAATTAGCTTCATTGCATATAATCTAAAGTGTTAATCTCATCAAATCAATCAGAGTGCCAATATAATCTTTTGTCCGTCTTTATGATTACTTCTGGATTCGACAGCCCTTCGTCTTTATCAAATGCCTATATGCATAACTTAACATATAACTTTGTATAATTAGTGTTACCTTAGAAATGGAGTTACTTCAGACAGCTGTAACGTATGTCCTAACCGTCTCCGTACTGTGCTAGTAGGCAGCAGCACTGTGTTCAGTGGAAGAGCAGTCCTTCTACTCAAAATCTCATATGCCTGTATCTCAGTACGCATGTATAGATAGATGGATGCATGCCAATTCGATGCCAAATACACGTACGGCGCGAAAAATCAATACATCTTGGCATGGCTCAAACACCACCCCGTAAATGATTGGTCGCGCGCACAATTTAAAATCGTCCTAGCACAGGCTGCAGTACCAATGCGCACACTCTTAATCCTGACATGCCAGACGAGCAACCGCAATTCCAACACACAACATCACGCGCGACCCCCCCCTTCGGTCTCGCCACTGTCTTTTTTCTATCGCTTTTGGCTCTATGTGCTACGTAAAAGAGACGTTCAATCGAAGATCAATAGGATAAAAAGAATCGAACTAAGGAAGATACACATGTAAACATATTCAATACATCGTTGGCCTAAAGCGCTCCAGAAATGCAATCTCATTCAACCATCCTTCAATCAGATCCGTGCTGGCTGTACGGACCAAAACACGCAAATATTGTTCCTTGAGAAAATTAAAAGGCCATCGCAAGGACAGCAATTCAACAAACATTAATGACAACTCCCTTACCATCAAACAGGTGGGTAGATTTGCGGATAACAGCATTCTTGTAATGTGCCCGCATATCAGACCTGAACGCGCAGAGCGGTTGACCATACACGCATTCCTATGAACGAAACGGGGACGCAAATGAACCGAAGAATGTAATGACAAGTCACTTCCATGTGGAGTTTCCAAAGACCCATCAATCAAAGGAGAGAAAACAGATCTATTCAGATTCTTTGGAGAGAACAGAACAACTTCTGGGGCACTCTCCAGAGTGAAGAGAGAGAGACCCAAAACCTCCTTCCCACACTGTCTCTCCAAAACATATGTACCATGGTAGAAATCATAGCGCTGTAGTGAAAGTATAAAAGGATCGTTTCCAAGAAAATCGGGAGCGACAGAACGAGCCATCAACGTCCGATCGTCCATGTATCACCTCATGAACCACTTAGAGGACTGTATAATTTATTACGTTGGTTACCCAACCTATAGTTATGGCATGATTGTTGTGCGATATCTCTACTTCGGGTAACTTTTGATATATAATATGGTAGGTGATGGACCACTGATAGTTAATGATGATAGTTTCATCATTAATCGATTTAGAACCTTAGTTCCTCTATCCTTTTGTCAAGCTCATTCCAACTTTTAAATATTGGTCCCTTTTCTTGCTCTCTTATATTTCGGGCCGTCTGGCCTGAATGTCATCTCTGTATGGGTTAATTTCTCCTCTCAGGTACTCTCATGCGCTCCCCCAAAGTGCTGAGGCCGCGCCCTGTTCGCTCTTTCAGAGTCCTCTATCGATGATCGAGGTTTTTGTCCTCTATCAACTGTGCAAGAGAGAGCTAGAGAGGTGTAGCTAGTTGATATTGTTAGATATTGTGTTATGCGAGTTTTTGTTGAGTCATGGGGCCTCATAGGTGAGCTGCCCTCTGAGTTTCGTCTTAAGCGATATAACGAGCGACGATCGTCCGCGGCAAATAGGCACGAGCGCCGCTCGTTATATCGCTTAAGCCCCCGAGATACACAACCTCACAGCTTGGGTGAGTGCCTGATCGGAGGCGCCGAGGCGAGTTCCCGAGCACGGCATGTGTATGAGTTGACGTCGTACGCGGTCCAGAAAAATTTCCAGAACTAAGGGAGGGTAAAAGGTGCAGAGCCTGGCTTTGATCCAGAGACCTCTGGGTTATGAGCCCAGCGCGCTTCCTTCTGCGCCACTCTGCATCTAGATGCCTGTTGACGGGTCTTACTGTTGGCTTGCTGGGTCATGTTCTTCAATCTGTCAGTGGGCGACTCAGTCCACCATGCAGGGCTCGAGCTGCACGCGTGACATCTCCTCCCTCAGCAGACATTCATCAGACGCCTTCCGACGTCCGTCTACACACGTCAAGCACCCACATTCTTTGACTCATTCCCTCTCTTGCGAAGTGACCGGATCATCAGCTTTGGGTATTTTGAATTTTTGCTTTCTGGTGCTTTGGCAGTACGCGCATGCCGTCTGATCCTGATTTGAATTGGAAGCTTCAGGAATGGCTGCAAGTGCTTTGACAAAGCGCCAAAATATCGCCTTGCTGGAGGAGCATGAAGATACGGCCGTGGAGGTGGTCACTCACCCAGGAGGGTCGGGGTCTCTCCGAAATAGCGTGGAGACGGCATCGCGGTTGCTTCGTGAGGTCAGTCTCCGTCTCCGTCTTTGTCTCGAGATTCAACAGGAATTCTCTGGCATGGCTCAGTGCTGCTGTCCTGGAATGTGCTTTTGTGGGGTCTAGAAGCTGTGTGCGTCTCTCTCTGTGTGGTTGTTCCTTTGTGTCGAGGGCTTCTGCGTGACCTCCATATTTCCGTCTCGAATCGGATTTCGACCTGCTTTGCGTGTCTGCTTGTCTCACAGTCAGGCAGTATGTGAGTCAGAGCCGAGTGATCAGGTTGAGATGAAAGAATGTATGTATGAAGGCCCCCTGTTTGGACAAATTGACAAAAAATATTGGGGCACGTCAGAGTACATGCGGATCGAGGGAGAGATCGGCCACCCATGTGCAAGCCCGTTTTTCCAAGTCTGCTTGGCGTGCTTCTGTCCGTCCGTCCGTGTCGGTCGGTCGGTCGGTCGGTCGGTCGGTCGGTCGGTCGGTCGGTCGGTCGGTCGGTCTGTCTGTCTGTCTGTCTGTCTGTCTGTCTGTGTGTCTGTGTGTCTGTGTGTCTGTGTGTCTGTGCGTCTGTGTGTCTGTGTGTCTGTGTGTCTGTGTGTCTGTCTGTCTGTCTGTCTGTCTGTCTGTGTCTGTCTGTCTGTCTGTCTGTCTGTCTGTCTGTCTGTTTGTCTGTCTGTCTGTCTGATCACGTGAAAGTCTGTCGGGAGGTAGAGAGGCAAGCGGCGCTTAACTCTCACCTTTCGGGCCCCCTGCCCATGCTGTTTGATTGTTGGTGCTGTTCTTTTGTCTTTGTTCTTTCTTTCTTTTTGTCCGTGGTGTTCACGAAGAAAAAGAGGGAGAAGAAGAAGAGACATATAGTCTGTCTGTCTGTCTGTCTGTCTGTCTGTCTGTCTGTCTATCTGTCTGTCTGTCTGTCTGTCTGTCTCTCTGTCTATAGCTCTTTGTCCTTCCGTCTCTGTTCGTGTCATGTCGTGTCTTCAGTGTGACTTGAATCGGGTTTCTTGGCCTCGCTGACTCACCAACGCTTCTCCCGCTTCCTTCTTCCCATTGGCGTTTCTGTCACCGCAGCTCTCTGTCCTCTGTGGTGCTTGCCTTTTTTCTGTGAGCGGCTTCTTTCGCGTGGCCTCTCTACATGTGTTCGCGGCGAAAGTTCCGCTTGACGGCTCGTTCTTTGGTCGGCTGGTGTGGTGCCTGCTTTGTTGTGTGCCTGTCTGTCTATGTCTCTTTTTCTTTCCTTGCCTTCTTCACTCCTTTCTTCCTCCCCTCGCTCCCTGCTTGCTTTTCTGATGTGTAGCTGAAAAGATAATTGAAAGACACGCAGCCTCTCTTTTTGTCGCTGTCTTTCTGTCTTGGGTGAGGTGACAATTGAGCCTTTGAAAGCAAAAGTCAAGCGAGAGCCCGCGCTGTGCAATAATAACAATGGAGCTCCAGGGGGCAGGCAGCCTCCCGAGGCCTTCTCTGGGCGGGAAAGAGGAAAAGGAACAAAAACCGTAATCAAGCAGAAAACAACCGTGCAACGACCGCCAGTCGTTTTCTGTATTTTATGTCTTTTTGGTCTGCCTGTCGGCCAACGTGTCGCTTGTGTGCAGTGACTTCGCGAGTCATATTTTGCCCCCTTGACCGGATGTCTTTGAATCTTTGCACGTATTTGGCAATGCTTGCAAACACAAACATCCGTATGCATATCTTGGGTCTGAAACGGGAAATACAAAAACCTTTCCGTGCGAACGGGCGGTTTGTGCAGGGAAAGAGTGTGCGTCTAACAGCAAAGGCACAACACGCAAACCGATGCGTGACGGTCGCAGAGATTATCCGAGGCACCGTCCCCTCAGTCACGCAGAAGACAGCTATTCGGGGACTGCAGGTAAGGAGAAGCACTCTCTTTGGAGTGACAAAAAAAAGGGAAGGAGAAAGAATGCATAACGGGGCGACGACAGGAAATGTCAGGTCTCCTCCAATCTCGGCATTCAACTCGATCATCCATTTCAAGTGAAGATGAAGCCTCAGAGAGCGATTCGCTCTCGATTCCCCCTTTCTCTTCTTTATCCGTTTTCTCTTCTTCTCTCTTTTCCATTCTTTTCTTTTCTTTTCCATTCTTTTCTTTTCTTTCCTCTTCTCTCCTCTTCTCTTCTTTTGTATCCCTTCCCTCCTTCCTTCTTTCCTTCTCTTTCTTCTTTCTTTTTCTTTCTTTCTTTCTCTCTTTCTTTCTTTCTTTCTTTCTTTCTTTCTTTCTTTCCTTTTTTTTTTGTTTCTTCTCTGTCTCTTCTCTTTCTCTTCTTCCTGCTCCTTCTTCTTTTCCTCTGCATTCGCCTGTTTTCGTTTTGTGTGTTCTTTTCTGTCTTTCCGTCTGTCCCCTTTTTCTTCACTTTGCCTCTCCCCCCCACCTCTCTCTTTCTCTTTCTCTTTCTCTCTCTCTCTCTCTCTCTCTCTCTCTCCGCAAAAATATTGCTGAAATCCTCCCTTCATGTAAATTGCATGCAGGAGGTAGGATGCGCTCGCCGGGACTTGTTGCAGATAGAAATTCTACAGATTCCATGGCCAGAGACGAACACCCCCGTCCCTGATGGATTTCAGCCCCTGTTCAGTCCAGAAGAGTTTGAGAGGGCACGTCAGACACGCGAAAAGAAAGCAGATTCGATGAGAGCACAAGAAGGCTCTCACGACGAAGGCACAGACCAGATGTTGGATTGACGTGGGTTCTGATACAAAAACCATATGAAACAAAGATGAAGTAAATTTTGTGAAGAACGGTTTCAGAGGCGGAAACTAAAGCCGAATTTAGGGGCAAAATGAATCATTATCGATCATGAATGAATGATGAATCTTTGCAAAATATTATTACTTAAATTCATCATGAATTATCATGAGACACAATTGTTGTCCGTTTGATAAGGCTATACTAGTAGATTGATCTACGAGGTTTAAGGTTATTTCTAGACTCCCCATAAGTAAAAAAATAAATAAATAAATTTCGGCTTTTACCTGAATTAGTTTTTTTATTTTTTTATTTTTGTGCGGCAGCTGGGCTTTGAGCTTCGAACTTCACGTGTCGATCTGCTTCAAAAACATAAATAAAAAAATAAAAAGTAAAAGTGATTTTGAGCAATTATAATTAACATTTTTATTGTTTTACGTATGCATGGGGAGCCTAAGGTTATTCAGATGCATATACTAATAATTTTATTTAATTAGAAACCTTCTCCCGGCCTATTTTTTGCTGTCCATTTAGTGTATGCCTTCAGGATTCTTCAGACTAATTCAAAACTTAACCAAAGTTACATGGTTCTAAGTAAGAACCTATAACTAGAGCGGCTGTCGCAGTGTACAATATAGTTGAAACTTATTGCAGGTGCTATGAAAATTTGGGGTATTGACTTAAAGTTTGTTCTTAGCGTCTGGCCTATACGTCTTTCGTCTCTTCCTTCTGTCCTGATTACTGCTCTCGCTGCTTGAATGAAAATTTGAGCTATAAGCTACGTTATATAAGCCTATAACTAAAACATAAGTATCAAAACACGTTAGGACCTAGGCTTGGATTCAATAAATCTAGGATTTAACCCTTAATCATGATCATCATCATCATCAATATATATAAACACGTTAGGACCTAGGCTTGGATTCTCTCTCTCTCTCTCTCTCTATATATATATATATATATATCTTTAGGGTTCCCCTAATATAATAATATAAATATAATATAATATGATATAACATCTACATAAATTCACCCCGTGTTTATCTTTTTTCCTCTCTTAATTCATCTGAACAGAGCAACTTGCCTCTGAAGCCTTATTAAAAACCGTCTCAAAAAACAATAACCAAAGAAATGCGTCATCATCAGATTTTGCAAGACCGATCGTAGGACAGATCTTCATTCTCTGACTCATCTCCGGCCTTCAACCCAATCTTCATCCTCTCATATTACATTAAGTTTATATTATATTATATTACATTATATTATATTAGCGTTTTATCTAAAATATAATATATATTGAATCCGAGCCTAGGTTAGGACACTTTCATGAATTCAAATTAATTTTTCTATTGATTCATCATTCATACTTTATATGGACTCATTCATTCATTCATTCATTCATTCATTTATTTCTTCTTTTATTCACTTATTCATCTAGCTTATTCATTTACTTATTCATTCATTCATTCATTCATTCATTCATTCATTCATTCATCATTTATTCATGTAAAGTCTGTTTAGCGATGCGCATTTAGATGCCGCTAGAGATGCCGAAACGTATTGGATTAAAAGGTGTATATTGCTGCACAACCCTATGACTGCACGATATGATTTCTGAACGTGCTTTTACTGATTGAATTCTCCCAATCAAGCTAGCTGAACGTCCGCTAAAGTCAACAAACCAATGCTATTGGAAGACATATGCATGGTCAATCTCCGACCCCACACATGCATGTCATCGCATACCGACACCCTCTCCTGTCCCCCGACAATTTGGAAGGAACTTCTACTGCGGTCCCCGCGCCTAGGCCCGGATGTTGGCTCGGGAAGCCCCCCAGCTAGGCCCTCGGGTGGTGCGTCTTGCAGATGCCCGAACGGGTCTGAGGTGGTTCTGCGAGAAGGAGAGGACGTCCGCCAGAGAGAGGGCGTCAAACTCTGCAGAAACCTCCGGAGCTCCACGAGGGGTCAGACAGGCAGAGAGGAAGACGGGAACCCCTTCGTCTGCTGGGGGGGGGTTCCTGTTGTCCGTTTGGACCTGTCCTTGTTTTGTAGTCGTGAATTCTGTTGTGAACGGGTGAGGGGAAGAAGACACGCCTGCACAGGGGGGGGTTGTCATGTGGGGGTGGGCTGAGGAGATGTCGATGGAGGGGGGGGCAATGGCGTCATCTGCCGTGTCCCCTCCGTTTCGGGGAATGAGAGAGGGTGGCATGTGTCTGGCTGCTCTTCTCACTCTGTGGCCCGTCAGAGTCACTTGGGGGTCCTGGAGGAATGCAGAGGAGGTCCGGGAGTTTGTGTGGAAGGGGGAAGAGGCAGACGACAGGGTGGAGAGACGGACGCCGCCGATGTGCACAGGCAGGGGGTCTGGGTGAATGTACGAGGGGCGAGGGGGACTTTCCAGACGAACTTCACCATAGCCGTAGTGAGGAAGCGGACGTTGGGAGGGGGGGTCGGTGGGCTGGGTTTCTTCATTTTGTTTGTGTCTGCCTGGAATAGTAGGCAGACAGTCGAGAAAGTTGGTCTCTGCACCTATGGACCTCGTCTGGGTTGTTGTGTGGAAGTTGAAACAGGAGACAAGACCTGACAGATCGGCTGGGGGGGCTCTGTGTGTTAGAGGTTCGTCCGTAGGTGAGTTGTGGTTTCCTTCTCCTTCCCCGTCTTTTTCTGGCGCACTTTCTATCGAGGGGGTCGAAGGAAAACTAGGAGCTCTGTAGAGAGAGGAACGAGAGGAGTAGCGCTGAGAGTCACTCTCTTTCTGTGACACTGAAACCGCATGAATCCCCCCAGCATCCCCAGCAGTTCGTTCTGCCCTCCCCCCTCTCGAGGTTTCCTCTTCAGTCGGACCCCCTAAGGGAGTAGGGGCGTGAGAGGACGACAGAGGCACTGCGCGTGAGACCAGATTGTCCCCCTCTGTAAATTCGTTATTGGGACTCAAATCTGATCTCAGATTTCGGTCTCTGAAGGCCCTTCGGGAGTGTGTGCGGACTCTCTCCCCCCCCTCCCCCCTCTCCCTTCCTCTCCGGCTGTTGGTCTCAGAGACGCTCTTGTCGTCCCCAACCGGATCTCCTGTGTCCCCCTCTGGGTAGATCATCTCGTCGGTCCACCAGAGATCGCCCTCGTCTGGGAGGTCCTCGCCTGCAGGCAGGCAGAGAGGAACTTAGGTGGGCAGGGGTCAGGGGGGAGAGGGGAAGGAGCAAACGCAAAGAACTCTCTCTCTCTCTCTCTCTCTCTCTCTCTCACACACACACACACACACACACAAAGCGAGAGGGTGAGAGAGAGAGAGCTTCATGCAGCTGTATGCACTCGTTGCGACTACATTGACTAATATGAATGTGATTGATGTGTATTTATCTTATCATGAGCAGTCGACGTGCATGCATGCATGCATGCGACCAAGCACGATCGAGAAGAGCACATATATACATATATATATCTGGAGTTTACATATGAACATGTGGCCGTAGAGAGAGTTTGACGGATACTTCAAAGGGACAGAGTGAGGGACATGAGTGTTGACTTGACTTTATTCACGCGTTTCATGGAGCTGACCGATAAGTCTCGGGATGAGTTTCGGAATGGGACTTCTGAACTCCGCAGAGAGCTGGTCCGAGTTTGAGTAGGGAAGCCGCCCCTCTTCGTCCGACAGCACTTCCCTCTCTCCTTCAAAGTGCTTGTGTGCAGGCACTCCTGAGCTCTGCTGCTTGCTGTGGGTGGGTGGTCGGACTGTGAGTGGCACTTGCCTTCGAGAGTTCGGAGGGTTCTTCCGTCTCTTCGAAGCCTCGGAATCAGGGCAGCAGGTGTCCTCACAGCACGTGCAGTCGAGGATCTCATTCATCTCGACCCTTCCTCGATCACCTGGTGCTTGTGACTTCACTGAGGCACCACTGGAAGGCACAAGCTCCCGGGGAGAGATCGAACAACCTGCAGGGGGAGTGACTTGGTCCGATTATATATATAACGACTCAATGCATGCGAATTCAGATACGACGTACATGCAAAGGATCGATGCATAAAAATATGGTTGATTTTCGTCGCGCGCGCGCGGACTTGAATCCTTGCGCCCAATTTTTCTCGGACTGTTGCATGGCTCTTGGATTTTGTCAGCTTTATATATAGTCAGTCTCTCGATCTGATTTTGAAGCTCCACTGCTCCACGTATCGATCGAAGCAGACCGACAAGGAGGTTGTGCACTCCTATGCTCAGTGTGCAAGCTGTGTTATCTCATAGAGCGTCGCTTCATCATTTCTATGCAGATGAGCGAATCTGTATGTCAGCCTTCGGAGTACTGCAGTTGCCCTGTCGGTGTGCCTGGGGCAAGGGAAGTAGACTGGAAGAGTTTGCCGTCTCCGTACGTATCTCGATGGATGCGCATACATTTTCCGAGAGAGAGGACTCCACGGCGCGTTGCCTATAGATACACAGTGACAGGCGTACAAAGGCGACGGGATGCAGCTGCCGATTCGTCGTTCTGCCCGTCTTCTCTTTTCGTCTACCGTCAAGGTCCAAAGCGCCCCTCTCTCTCTGCCCCCCCGTCTCCGAGAGAACCTCTTAGCCATCAGAGACACCCGCGATGCCCCGGCAAAGAAACAAATCTTCACCATCCACCCGGACACACCACTGCCAAGACTGCTTCCCGCTCTGTGCGTGAGCGGAAAGACAGAGGAGGTGGCAGCGAATCTGATCTTCAGAGCGCTCAGAGCCATTCAGAGCTACGATGAAACCAACAGCGCCAACCTGTGAGTGGAGTATTTCTGGCCTTGCAGGGGACTCTCCTTTTTTTATTTTCTCGAGTCAGAGAGGACTGGAAGAAGAAAACAGGGAGGGGGATAGGGAGTGGGAGAAAGAGAGACAGAACTTGAAGAACAGATCGAGGGTGAGGAACAGATTGCCGGAAGCCCACTTTGGGCGGCTCGCATCCTTCTTCGCAAGTCGCAAACTTTCTCCATCGAGTTGTGCTCGCCCGAGAATGGCTGTTGGAGCTCCTTTCTTGATTCCCTTCTCAAAGATGGGACGCCTTCAAAGCAAGGCAAAACGAACAAAGACTGCAAGCAAGTTGCTTTTCTTTTCTGTTTCTTTCAGTTTCTTCTTGTTGCACTTTCTCCTTCTTCTCTTTCGTCGTTCCACACACATGTCATGACACACAGCGTTATACACATCACCATGATCACACCTACATGCCTGTGTGCAGATTGGAGGCTTTCTACAGTGAGGTTTACTCCGCGTGCTCGCTCCTCTTCTCGAGCACCCCGACCGGCACTGCCGAGCTGATCTTTGCCCCCTTGAACCCCGACGTCCTCGAGACCGTCTCCCCCACAGTGCGGACGGACGACAAGAAGCTCCTGCAGGCAGTCATCCGACACGCACTCGCAAGGTCGGCAGTGGGCGTTGCGAGTTTCCCTCCGAAAGGGGGGAAAGGGGGAGAGTGGCCGGGTACGCTGGGGGAAAGAGAAAGTAGGCGTTCGTTCAGGCAGTCATTGATTGCATTCTGAGCAGAGAAGAGAGCCAAAAATTCTTTACCAACGCAGTCAAAAGACAATCCGGCGAGAGAGAGAAAGCGCGCCCGAAAGTCCATAGACTCTCTAGGAGACAAGGGCCTGTGTGCCCAAATTTTGAACGGCCCCTATTTCATTTACCTCTTCTCCCTTTGCGTATAGGTATGTGAGGGACACCCGGAGCACCTCTGTCTCGCGTCCTTCGTCTGCACGTCTCCTGGAAGTGGTGGGTGCAGACTCGTTCCCCCAGTTGGCCCTCAGTCTGGGGTTGGATTTGAGGGATGGGGGGGCGGACAGTCTGGACGGTGAGAGTTTGGACGCCCTCATGGGCTACCTCGCTCTGGTCAGGGGGGACCTTCCGGGGGCCATTCGCCTGTCTGCGCGCGTACAGCCTCAGGTGAGTCGCTGTGTGCCTGCCTGCCTCCCTGTTAGTCTGGAAATGGACGGAGTTGAACGAAGATATACAGTGATGTCGCAAGGAAAGACAAGATGAAAGAAAGAAACCGATGAAGAAAGGAAAATGAGGAAAGGCGGTAAGCCATGAGAGATAAGAAAGCGGAGCGTAAAGGGGCCAAGGGCTGGGACAGTCAGGTTGGCATTCAGACAGGACAGAAAGGAATTGGTTGCATGCATGAAATGGACACTATCTGTTTTAAGAATTCGCCTTAGTTCACGTTCTGTTCAGTGCTTATTACTCATGAGAAAGGAACAGCCTTCATCGGAGATTCCAGGTACATGAAATCACGGGGGGTGCTCTTTTTTAAAAAAAGTGCTTTGCTATTGCTGTGTGCAGTTCTTTCAAGGCATTGGCCAGCCCTCCGTCTCCCTGAGTTCTCCCCTCGGTTCTTCTAGGTGGAGCCTTCTCCGGCTCCTGAGGCTGGTGCGGTCAAGAGAGTCCCCCCAGACGCTTCAGCTGTTCCTTCTAAACCTCCTGGGGTCTCTCGGGAGGGCGTCTGTAGAATTGAAGAGGAACTCGGACATGCAGGTGGAGTCTTTGGAGGGCCCCCCCAGCAGGGCCATGAAGCTGTTGAAGGTGATGGATGCACAGGAGAGAGAGAAGGAGGTGCAAGAGGAGGGAGAAGAAAAGAGGGAAAGGGACTACAGAGAGACTGTCTGCAGACTGAAGGTCTTGGGGGAAGCCGCTGAGGTCCTCAAGTCGCGCTGTGCCTCCTCGGGTTAGTGAATGGCTTTACAAGAGGTGTGGTCGTGAGCATGGGTGGGCAGTTTCTTGAGCGCGCACACGCACACACACACACACAGAGAGAGAGAGAGGGTCCCGAATACACGAGCCCATGAAAGCGGACGTGCGATGACATGAGGCAAACAAGAAAAAGGAAGAGATAGAAAGACGGAGTGACAGAAATTCAGATTAGGTCCTCTGCTCCCTCTTGCATGCATTTCGTTGACTTCTTCCCTGCTTTCTGTTTTTCTTCTCGAGCCTTCAAGTAATCGCGTCAGAAATGCTGGTGCGTGGGGCCAAAGAATTCTGTGTCCAACCAACTGTGCTTTCCTGTCGAGATGCTTGTTTGCTTGCTTGCAGGCCTCCCGGAATCCCGTTGGGCTCTCGTACAGGGACACAAACTTCGGTCCTTGCTTGTCCGTTGTCCCCTCAGCTTTCTCCTGGCGTCCCCTCCCAGACTCGCGCAGATAGCTGCCGACCTTGCAAAGGCAGAGCTGACGCTCCAAATGGGAACGACATTGCAGGAGGTTGAGGGGGGGGCGGACAACTCTTTGACGCACGCAGAGCGGGCCTCTCTCCTGCCAGGAGAGGTGAGTGCCTTGGAGGCCTTCAGAGAGCGTTCCCGTCTGCGTTTGATGCAGGAGGAGGTGCTCCCCTTTTGCCAGACTTCCGCGACTGACAGCCCCAAGGACACGAATTTCAATCTTCTGGAGACCTCCCTGCTTCAACTGGAGGCCCGACTTCAGACAGAGGCCTTGGAGAGAGGGGGGCGGAGTAGAGAACAAACAGAAGGGCCTCAACTTCCTTCGGGTGGGACCGTCTTTCTGGCAGCCTCCATTGTCGAACGCATCCGGCAGCTGTCCATTCTCCCCCCTTCCTGTACTCTCCCCTTCTCCCTGCCCCCGGTCCCAGGGACCCCGGCAGAGGCCCAAGAAGAGGCCCCGGCACACACCCTCCCATCGGACCCCTACTCAGATTCTCAACAGATCGAGGAGGAGGCATGCTCAGAGCCTCGTCCAGGTCACACGAGTGCAGATGCTGCGAAGGAAATGCGGGGGGTGGGGGAGAAGTCAGGGAGGCTTCTCCACAACGAGACGGAGAAGCAACCGAGCAGTGACCAGAGGATCACAGCTCCGGGGGGATCACCCCAACGAAAGCGAAGTGCCCGTCTCCGGGGGGGTTCTGGAATACGGGGGGGGGCGTTTGGCTTGTCTTCTTCTCATTCTGAAGAGTCCATCTTGCAGCCTTTGATTTCCGATGCCCGCATTCACTTCCTTTCATCGGCCACAGAGCTGGGGATGCTATTTGAATTCCTACAGAGGTTCTCGCAGGGGCAAGACAGAGGTCGTAGGCAACTGGGGTTGTGTGCTTTGTGGAATGTCTTTCTTTCCAATTCCGATTCCGATGATGAGCATGGGGCCGAGGTGCTGGTGCTTGCCACACGAGCTGAAGCATTTCTTGTTGATTTGCGTAGAGAAGGAGGGGAGAATTACCGGGGTATGCTGCTCCGCATGGTAGACTGGGTGATGCGCAATGAGGCCCTGGTGAAGGTCGGATTTGGCCTCTCAGATGACTTCGTGCGAGTGTCCCAGACACTCCAAAACAGTGGAGACCGATTCGAAAACGCTCTGCTGAACAGAATGGTGAACGTCGTTGATGTCCGGTGGGTGGGTCGATGGGAATTCTTGTTTGTGTCCCTTTTCTTCATCATTCTTTTCTTTAAACGTGTCTGTAGGTGTGCGTGTGCATGTTTGCCTGTGGCTCTGCGTTCGTCACCGTGTGTCCAGGCCTCACTTACCTCAAGGTGCCTTTCTCTGCCTACGCAGGCCTGCGCCTGGGGCCGGGGGGAATCGAGATGAGGAGAATCTCTCTCTGCCCTGCAGGCTTCACCCAGTGTTGCCTCTCTCCATCCTTCTCTCTGTCTCTGTCCTTCCGCCGTCATTTGGATCTCACGATGCGTTTCTCTCTCCTCTCTCCTATCATGTCTTTGTCTTTCACTCCACAGGCACCAGCGCATACAGGAGACACCCGTCTACGTGGAGGCACTCGACCCTGCAGGGGACCCGAATGAGGCCCTACTGGGCAGGCTGCGGCGAAAGGTGGAGGAAGAGGGTGGGAATGGAAAGAAGAAAGGCGAGGCAGACGAGAGACGCGTGAGACGCCTCCGACGTTTAGGGCGTCTCGTTCAGAGAGGGCTGGCCGAGGGGGTGGGGGGGGGAGCTGGAGCTGGAGCTGGTCCAAGCAGCGTGGAGGAAGGCGGCATTCGTCCTGAGGCTACACGCCCAATCACGCACAGTCGGTCACGCAATAAACTTCCGCTTTCGCTGTTTCAATGCAACACCATCCTTTGAGTTTGTAAACGTATTGAATTATGGCCCCTCATCAGAAGAAGATCGTTTCATTCGCAAGTGAAAAGTGAACGGAAAAGGACGAAGGTCACTCCATCGTTCCCAAAGCGACTCGATTGAATGCACGTGGTCTGAAGACCGGTGTGTTTCGTCTCTGTTTCGGTCACTGAGCTGCCCGTTGGCCCCTTCCATTTTTTTCTGTACAACTGCAGACTTTGACTTTTCTACCTTGGACTCGCTGTGTATGGCACTGCTTGGAAAGTCGATGGGTCCACTGAAGGTGGCGGCGCAGTCCGACTGGTCCCTCCGGCCCCTCACTAAGCTGCAGAGGAGATATGCTGCGATGCAGGCCGGTCTGCCGTTGTTGATTGAAGAGCGCTTGCTTGAGCAGGGGATGAAACCTCGAGTGATCACTCCGTCTTCCCGGTCGCAGTTTAAAACACGGCCAGTGTTCTTTTAGACATGAGATAAAAAACAATGACAACTAATTTGAATGCATAGTTCGAAACAGCAGAAACTGAATGAAATGATGACATTATATTTTTGCATGTGCAAAGTTTTGATCAACAAAAGACTGATTTGAAGATCAAGTATATTTTAGAGTGCATGAGATTGGAATAAGTTTTAAAAAGTTGAAAGCGAACTAAAAAGCTAATAGACGCATAAGATGATACAGTTTTTCATTCTTATATATGCATTGTTCAATATATTCGATAAAATATTTTTTTAAGCTAGAAGATTAAATTTTTCGCCATTTTGTAAACAAATAACATTTATTTTAAAAAAAGAGTTTTATAACAAGATTCTTCGATCATTGGTAAATTGAGCGTATGTCTTTACTAACTATTAATTGCTAACTCTAGTCACTCTCAGTCACTCCTATGCTCCCGCGCTCCTAAATAACCTTAGAGCCAGGATGATTACAGGGATTACATTGTGTTCGGGGCCTGGGAGACAAAGCTAGAAGTGAGGTGTCGGGAGCACTGGCCGTCTGCGCTCGATCGCAAAAGTGCGATTGTCGAGCGGCCCCCGAGCCCCTCCCCCCCCCGGCCGACCCCAGCTTTCCTGCATGGCCCCCAGCCCCCCTCCACAGAAAAGCCCTCAATGGTCCCTGCAACATGGTTGCAACACGCCCGTACGCGCGTTGCATGCATATGTATGAGGGACACTGCCATGCAAGCTAGGCCGCTGCGATTCAACACTGAGCACTGGATGAGGAGCAAGATCGCAGAAAGTCGGTGCTCGTTCTTGTTGTGGCTATAGCTAAAAAGCTAGCTATGTAGCAAACAAAAGCTTTTCACGAGCTGGACGTGTCCGCAGACTGTGTGAGTCTAGGATACTTTTGTAAAGAACAAAAAGATGACCGACCTGAAACGGGATCTGGCCCAGGTGTGTATGTGCTCTGCTACACAATTCAGTACATGTTGTTGGAGTGTTGCAAAGTCCTTCGCTCTTGTACAGTCGTCTACCCCTCTTCCTCCCGTCTAGCACCAGTCTTCCTTCCGCCTGATGCACGCATGTGTTTCCCCCGCCTCGTGTCAACCCGCCTTGCAGTATGATGCACGATCGAATGCATCCGACTTGGGACATGCATGCATGTACATGCAATGGAAGACTCCACTCCTCCTTTGTCAATCGCTCTGCTTCCATGGCCCCCGGCCTTTTGATTGCAGTGTCGTCCAACTGCTTGTGTTATTCGTGCTCGCTTATGTGTGCACAGACAAATGTGTCATGTGTGCACTGAAACACATGTGCATGTGCAGAATTCTACTCACATGTGCTCATGTTTGCGTACACTTGCATCATGCGCACACACAATTCTGCCATGCAGAAGGATCTGGAGGTGGAACGGCGGCAGGTCTATCGCATTGCTCTCTTTGGAGAAGACTTTGAGGCAGACAACCACCTGAACCAAAAGAGCAGAGTCCTCAGGAGGGAGAAGGTGCGTCGATAGATTCTTGGCTTTGGCCTTCCTCATACCCTTCAGTTCTCCGACTTGTCCCTGCCCAGTGTCTGCCTGGCAGTCTGGGTGACAATGTCTCATTGTCTTTGGTCTGTATTGTCTGAGACTGAAGCTCTTCATCCCCCTTTCCCTTGCAGCTCCGCTCCCGAGAGAGAGTAAGCAAACTGCAGATCGGGACGTACATGCTCTTTCTGGGCACAGCTTCGGCCTTCGCGTTCCTCGCCTACACCTCCCACCCAGTCTACCTGACCTACACCTCCGTCACAGAGGCCATCTCGAGCGCACCGCTGTCATCGTCGAGAGATGGCGAGGCCCTGGCAGACGTCGCCTCTGTGGCTGACGTGGCTGACTGGATGCAGGGCGCCATGCTGGATCTGTTCATTCCAAACAACGGGGGGTATCCCGGCCGTCTCCTGTGCCAGAACCAGTTGGTGCCCCCATGGCTGCGTCTGACGCAGAGAAGAAAAAAACTGACGAAAACAGGGGACTCCAGATTCTCGGCATTCTTTCCCTACAGGTCTGTCTGTCAGATAGGGGGGGGATTGGTGTGGTTTTAGTTAGGGTCTTTTTGGGACAATAGATTCGGATCTCTCGTTTCACATTCTCTGTGTCTAGCTGTCTCTCTTTCGTTTTGCTTCTTCCTTTGACAACTCACTACGTCATGTTGTCTGCAGATGGGAGAATGCAGATACAGGCGTGACCGCTGGCACAGACGAGACGGCGTTTGGAAGTGAAGGGGAGTTCGTGTACGAGGGCGGAAAGGGATACATGGACGCTGGGGGGTTCGTTCTGCAGATCAATCTGACAAGCACATCACCCACTGCAGCGGTATGCAGCTTTTTTGTGTGCGGTATTCTTTCTTTCTGCCTGACCTTTCTCCTGAAATTATGCTTTTCTTGTCTTGGTGGAAGGAGAAGGTTTTGCGGAACCCCCTTTGTATTCTGTGACCTCTACTTCCAAAAGAGAAGGAAGGGCTTTCTGCTCTTGCATGCCCTCGGTGTCCCTCTTTTTTTTTCTTTTCTTTTCGTGCCACCCTTTGAAATCCCTTTTCAGTCTTTCCCCCTGTTTTGTCCCTCTCTCTGATATATCGTCTCCGTTCTCTCTGCAGGAGCAGGTCTCGTCTGCCCTGGAGTCAGGGTTCCTCGATCGTCAGACTTCCTCTCTGGTTGTGGAGTTCTGCATCTTCAACGCCAACCTCAACGCAGCAACATACGCAAAGTAAGCGACCAACAGCGAGCTCTGGTATACACGCAGATGGACAATAGAAAAATGAATAGAACAGTGGGGAGGAGAATGCGGTGGAAGAGAAAGAAAAAAGTGCGCAAGATGAACGGATACACTGACAAGAAGACAGACGAGAAGGTAGACACCACGATCCAGTAGCGACTCCAGTAGCGACTGGCCGCCTTCAAAGCATACCGTTGGACAGGATCCCGTAAAATGTGTATTACTGTTCTTCTTCTTCATTTACTGGTCCTTGTCTTCGTCCTCGTGGGGCCTTCCTGCTGATTCCTCAGATACTCTTTCTCTCTTGCTTCTGGGCCCAGTCGGGTCGTAACGTCGCGCAAACTGTTCCTGTTGTCTTTCTAACTAGATTCTCCTATCAAAAAACAACAATGTGTCTGACGCCGAACGCTAGACGCCTTCTACAGGCCGATGGCGATGATGCATAATGATGATGAAGGATAACATTGAGTTAGTATCCACAATGACCGGCCGGGCCTTCATTATTTGCCCTCCCTCCCTCCTGTGCAGCGTGATCTTTCTGGTGAACAGTCGGGGCTTTGTGGAATCGGAAGTGGAAGCAGAGACCGTCTTCATGGGCACAGACTCCCTCCCTGCAGTGGCGTGTGCCGCTGTGGCGTCCTTCCTCTCTTTTGTGTACCTCGGACTGGAAGTGAGAAGACTGCGCCAGATTGGGGCCACAAAGTATTTTCTCGACCCCTGGTCTATATTTGACCTTCTCAGCAGTCTCCTGGCAGTTGCCGCCTGTCTAATGTTTGTGATCTCCAGTGCGGGTTTGGACTCTCTGTCGATGTACAAATTTTCGTTGGGCGGGTTTGGAGACACACTCACGGACGCCAAGACAGGAGAGTTGTTCTCGGACATCTTGGCTCGCACGGAGTTGTGGAGGGAGGGACGGCGTGTGACTGCGGTGATGCTGATAGTTTCCTGGATGAGATTTTTGAAATTCCTTTCAAGGGTGCAGCCGCGTCTGGGGCTGTTGGCAGAGAGTCTTGGGAGATCGGCCTCGGCTCTGCTTCTCTTTTCGTTGATCGTCGTCGTTCTCTTTTTCGGTCAGTCAGTTGGTGAGGGGGGGAGAGTATGACGTCAGGCATTGTGAATTGGTGGGGTGATCCTGATGACCCAATATGGTGCTTGCCCTGCTATGTGTCTTTTTAAAAACGCGTGCCCTGTCTATCTCATGCCTTTGAGGCTTCAGCTTTGTATGTCTCCCATTGCTGTGTGAGCTGTGTTGTGTGAGTGCAGGTTTTGTGTTCTTCTGCACTTTGAATTTCGGGAACAGCGTGGAGGAGTTCTCCACTTTGGCGAACTCTGCAGCCCTCCTGTTCAACTTTCTGTTGGGAGAGGTAAGTCGATTATTCTTTAGAGGAAAGTGCATGGGGGAGCGCTGTTGGAATGAAGGCATTAATGAAGGGATCAGAAGCATGCAGTTGGGGGTGCAGGCAGACAGAATAACCAGACAAACCCATTGTCAAGCAGTAGGGTGTTCACGTGGCTGCACCAAAGTGTGTGAGTCCTGCCTTTAGAAGCTGAGATTTGCTTCAGGAAAAATTTCAGAAGACAGGTGTTCTGTTTTGGCAGTGAGTTGCAGGACTGCGCGTCCTTTAAGCGCAGCGAAACAAAGAGAACCAGACCTCCAGGACGGCTAGCCTTTTTCTGATTTCCGTTCTTCTTGACACCTGTTTTGAGTGTGATGCTTCTTTCTTGTCTCGCTTTGTTTTGTTTTGTTTCCTCTCCTTGTGTGCAGGTCGATGAGCTATCTTTGATTCTCGAGAGTGACTTCTGGGCTGCGGTGATTTTTTTCGTGGCCTACGTGATGGTTTTTTTCTTTGTGATTCTGAACATGTACCTCGCTGTCCTGGCCACAGCCTACTCGATCTCCATCAGGAATGTGGAGGAACAGGAGGAGGAAGACAGGGCACTGGCTGTAAACAAAGGAGACGATGAGGAGAGTGAGGAGGAAAGTGATGAAGACGAAAAGGGTCAGTCAAAAGAGAAAGAGAAATGGGGGTCAGTCAGTCAGTCAGTCAGTCAACATCTTTTTCTTTTTCTGTGTCTCATCGTCAGTGGTTTGTTTCTGCATGCACCGCCCTCCCCCGTTTTGTGTGTGACGTTCTCGTCTTTCTGCAGAAACCAAACACACACCGAAAGCCCAGACAGACCGACAGTGATGGATCTTTCTTGAGGGCAGTAGAATTCCTGCCTGTGTGCGCCTCCATAATTCCTTCCTGGAATTCGTCCCCCCTGTCTTTGATTTGTGTTACAGAACTCCAAAAAAAGAGGAGACGGCAACAGAAGCACCTCGCCACAGTGAAGGGCACAGAAGAGGAGCAGCAAGAGGCTGAGGAGAGAAGACGACGACGAAGCCTAGAGAAGGAGGCGGAGAAGTCAAAAAATCATTTTAAAATATGGATGATCCTTGCGGTATGTTCTCTTCACTTGACTCCTCCAGTCTTTTGACCGATCAATATTTGAGGAGTAAAACAACGCAGCAGGTCTTTTCCACCGCACAGTGGAATCCGTTTGCTCGTCTCCTTTTCCCATGCCAAGATACCGCAGCCCTCTGCTGTGCATTGACTCAAAACAATATTCCACTGCGTCTACACTGCTGGCTGCAGATCTGGTCGGTCTCCTTTCTGCTGTTCTACTGTCTGATGGTGGCCTTCCAATTGGAACCCGAGAACAGAAGAGAGGCGGCGATGGGCGTCAGTCTGGTGCTAGAGGGCACAGGAGCGGCTGATATCGGGTCAAGGGAGGACCTGATAGAGTGGGTAGAGGGAGACCTCACAGAGGCCCTGTTCTCTGCAGCCAACACAACGCAGCAACAGTATCTGTTTCCCTCGGGGATCACGGCAGGAGAGGCGGACGGGGGGGGCATTTACTATCCTCTGGTTCTGGGGGGGTGGAATGTGATTCTGGGGTCTTCTCCTGTCCGGATGTCCTTAAGGTTGATGCGCATGGACTCGTTTTCTCCTGACGCGCTTGTGCTGGCGAGTGCCAACGCTTCTAGGTCGACGGCACTGGTGGAGAACAAACGGACCTCTGATGCGGAGGTCAGGGGGCTGCATGCAAGTCGTGGAGGGAGATCCCATGCATTCAGTCGCAGTAGATGCATGTGCAGGAATGAGTGAGTAAGGTGTGCGAGTAGGTGGCTGCCTTTTCGCCTGACTCACTGGCTGGGAGGGCAGGCTTGTTGGCTGGAGATTGAAAATGATTGTGTATGTAAATCCATCTGCCTTTTTTCCCTTCATGATTGCAGATAGAGGGCACGAGCTCCTTCTCTGTGGAGGAGCCGATCACGGAGCTGGAGGATTTGGGATGCACCTTCACGTCCTCGGCTTTTGCAGAGAAGGGTGGGTTGCACGAGGCATTTATTTTTGCTTCGGGTTCTGTGATAAAGAGGTGAACAGAGGGCAGAGAGACAACGTACAGGAGAATACTGGCAGCAGTGGATCCATTTATTCTGCTCACTTGCTCCGGCTGATTTCGGTCCCTTTCTTTCTCGAATAAATGATCCGTGTTCCGGGAAAAAAACTCAAAAACCCGCAAATGGCAATGTGAGGCCTGTAGCGGAAACAAAGAAAAATGCTTCTGGGCGGAGGCACATACACAGAGCGTGCGTGCGTGTTTTACTACATCATTCCAGTCGAGGCCTTATTGTGCCAGTCTCTGCTCTCATGCAAACGCATATGGTCCAATCCCCCTGCAGGTGCATACGAGTGTTTCATCTCCGCTGACGCCACTAACGGAACTGCAATGTTGCACTCTCTGGCGACTTCCAGCTCCGTGATGTCAGACAACCTGACGGTGCTCTCTGTCGACTTCGTGAACTTCAATGCGAACCTCGACATCTTCACATACTCTGTCGTTGCAGTCAGCGTGCAGCCGACAGGAAGCATGAGTGCCTCTTTGAGCTCAAAGGCTTTCAGGGGGAACGTGTATGACTTCTCCAAAACGCGAAATGTTATCCGAGTTGTTTTTGAGGTGGGCTTTTGCTTACATTTAAAAAACAAGAACGAATTCCAATTGCTTCAGGAAAGAGTTGGGCCAAAATTGCGTCAGCACAAGTCCCACCTCAAAAAAACAAAAACCAAAAGACCAGTACTTGATGGCTTTACTGACAACAGGGGTCGTTAACCATGTTCCGGCTTCAATGGACCCGGATCGATTTCTTTGCTCTCTTTTTTCGTTTCGGCCCAGTCATCCATTCATCTATCTACCTACTCTCTTGTCTGACCCGACGTCAGTAAGGCTCTCTCTTCTTTTTTTGACTGGCGGTCTGTAAGAAAGGAGCTATCGTGTCTGAATACAAATCGGTATTTCGCGTCTTCTGAATGCATACCAACGCCAAGAGAGGACTTCCGTCTGTCTGTCTGTGCATGCCTGCAGGCTTTTGCCGTCACCCTTTTTCTGTCTGTCTTGTTCATGGCACTGAAGAGGATCTTGATTGATACCTGCAAACGACTTCCAAAAGAGGATGAGCTGTTGAAGAAGTCAGTCAGCGCTGTTCTCAAGTCTCAGGCAATTCCATGTTCCCTCAATTTTCTCTCCGACAAAAATCTGCAAGTGTAGGCAAAATGTCTTGAAGGCCATCAATGTCCCTCTCCAGATGTAAACCTCGATCGCACTTTTTCCTTCTGTGTTTCAAACATGTGCAGAAAGAAACCCTTTCTCTCTCAAATGTTTGCCCTTTCCTTAACTCACCGAGCGAGGTGATTTGTGCCCTTGCCCACAGAAACTGAGTATTTCTTCTCTCATGCTGCGGCTCCGCAATGTATGTGTGGCATCTTTTTTCAATCTCATCCCGTCGTGTAATGATCCCGTCGTTTCCTTCACGTGCCTGCCATCTTCAGGAGAAGAGCAAGTACTTATTCATTCCTTTGTTCCCCTCCCAGTTCCTCCCTCCCCTATGGTCTGACGGCATCCCAAGATCTCTCTCTTGCATCCTCCGGTTCATTCATGATGAGTGTGCGCGTGCAGATATGAAGAGGAACTCGCGGAAGATCTGGCGCATGGAAACGTGCACGCAGGCGCACAGAAACCGAAATTGAAGAGTTGGCCCCGGAAGGTGGCGATGTGGTGCACCTCCCACACAGGGGTGTTCGACCTCATGGACTTCCTCCTCTGCTGCATCATCGCTGCTTCTCTGTCCTTCTGGATACAGGTCGGCAGGCAGAGCCATGACAGGCAATTAAAGAGGGAGGAAGCATCACGACTCCAGTCGATCAGCATGTACAGGTCTTCGTATGCACAAAGGAGTCTTCCTTCGAAGGGAATTGGGGAAAGATATGCTAAGGAAAGTCAAGATGGACGGGAGGGAACTTATGGAGCTTCCAGGGGCTCTGTTAGGCATTCGATTTCGTCGACCTCGCCTTTTATTTTTCTTTCATCTGCTTTTGTAACCTTTTGTTCGGTGTATGTTCAATGGTTTCTCGTTGAGCTTGTTCCTGTGCTCTTGGTCTGTTTTGTTTTCCTCTTTCAGGTCCTGACTGAAGCAGAAGCAGTAAGCAACTTCCCCCTGCCCCCCACGGGAGACCAAAATGCCCTTCTGAAAGGAGCACGGCAGGTGACGGAAATGCTTGACGACTACGCTCGTTTGGCTGCCGTGGCGACTCCTCTGGTGTTTCTTCGATCTCTCCGGATTTTTTCTCTGACACCCAGACTGACGATCCTGACGAAGACTCTAGGGGCTGCGGCCATGAACCTGCTCTGGTTCATCGTCATGCTGGTCGTCATCATGGCGGGCTACGTCTGTGCGGGGATGGTGCTGCTCTCTCCTGCCGTTGAGGTGGGTGGGTCTGTTTGGAGGCAGCACAGCTCTGGCCTTCTCTTCCTTCAGAAAAGGAAATTACAGAATTTATTCATTCATGCAGTCTTCTTGGAATACACAATCATGGACAAGTCATATGTCCTCCATCGACCCTTCTCTTCACCCTTCAACGTGACGCAGTGTGTTTTTGTCTCTGACTCTCTGCTGCCGTTTTCTTTCGTCTTCCTGCAAGAGGCATCGAAGTTTCGTTTGACAGAGATGGAGAAATGCTTTTTTTCTTGTCGAGCTATGTCAGAAATGCTTCTTGTCTCCATGCCCTCCCTCTCCAGACCCCCATGCATCTCCTTCCGTGTGCGTACGCGTGCGCTCGTGCTAATCTGTCCATTTGTATGTGTGTATGTATGTGTGTGCGCATCTTCAGGACTTCACGAGCATTGACAAGGCGATCAACTATCTTTTCGCCATGACGCTTGGAGCAATCGATTATCCTGTT
>JAHBMJ010002496.1:15000-34585 GCA_018398765.1 Chromera velia | reverse complement strand
ACACACACACATACACACACACATACACATATATATATGCAGGTACACACACACACACACATATACACACATACACATATACACATATTCATACATACATACACACATACACACACACACATACACACACATACACACACACACATACATATACACATATATACATACATATACACACACATACATATACACACACACACACACACATATATATATATACAGACACACATACTAATACACACACAAATGTCATACATACACACACAGACACATACACACACATACATACACACACACACACACACACACACACATACATATACACACACACATATAGATACAGAGAGACCTAGAGAGAGACACAGCAATATATACACACATATACACACATGCATACTAATATATATATACAGCACACCTGGGTTCAATACTTCGGCTGTCCAGTGCCAAAGCTTCAGAAGAGGCTAGGAACGAGAAGGACGAATGGCTAGATAAGTGAGCTTGAATATTAAAGGAAGTAATCGAACCAAACTGGTTTCAAAAGAACCTAGAAAATAATAAAGATTGTTACGCATATATCTAGGCATACAATGTTATACATGCAAATTATAATTTATAATTTTAAATGTTGTTACTTAAATAATAATAAAAAAAAAAATGAAAGTTATCATATTAAAAATTGATAATCAATCACTGGCATTATTAATAATAATTGAGGGTTTAAAGGTTTTTACACAGTACAGTTACGAGTAACTGGATGGTGGTACCAAGTATTATTCACATTAATAACAACTGTTTCGATCTAGGTTTCGATCTTTGATGTAACACCAGTTATTTTGTTTTATTCAGTAATAAAATTGGTAAAAACAGTTTTTTTGATGTTTTAAAATACGAATAAATATCAAAGCAACACAATTACTAAAGAATTAATTGGTTACTCCTAACTGTACTGTGTAAGGGTTTTGTTATGCTGCTAGCTTATGCATGCCGCGTCCTCATATATGAGAGGCAGATCTAGCATTGCCCATGTATCTGTGTTTGGCTCTATATGCGTACTAATGCATATACATCAAAAAGAGCTTTGCCTTCGGACGGATGTGGCTTGCTCGGTAATTAAAAACAGACATAGACAGACCCGGACAGACCGTACAGTGAAGTAAAATTTTGTTCCAAACCTATACTGATGATTGAAGCTAAGTTTTGTTATGTATATGTCGCGTCTCCATATATGACATCTAAACCTACTACACCAGCATTTCCCCCGTTGTTCTCTCTTCTTGGTATGTTTTTCTACACTGTGAACTCATATCTTCTTTTTTAAATCTCGAAGTATCGGCAGGTCAGCAGGTATGACATTGGAAATTAAGTTTTTTACGATGAGCCCCCAACTCATCAACAGGAGCACAAGGCGGCATGAGGCAGTCTACTACCTGGGCTTAGAAGGCTGCACATGGGTTATGCAGTTCACGCCTACAAGCAAAAAAAGGAAAAGAACTGAAGTAACGTCGCCGGGAGTTATAATCAATGCTAATCATCTCATTAAAGAATTCCGCCCCAAATTCCCCCCAAGCAGTCATATTTTTGTGAGCCAATTAACAGAAAAGCACAAAAAAAATTACCAGAATGAAGGAAACAGAATATTGATCAAAGCAACTTAACATAGTTATATCATAAATAAAACAGAAAAAAAAGAGAGAAGAAAAACATGAAAAGACTCAAAAGAGAAAAAGAAAAAAAAAAGCACTGAAAGTGCATTTCAATTTTATATATAAATTATTATAAATTGTTTTAGCTATCATCATCATCATCATACACCATCGCTCTTGGCCTATAAATAAGCGTCTAGCGTTTAGCGGCAACGCACGAGGCAGTTCGGTTCTTTATAATAGCAATTCACTTTGATTTATACTTAATTCAAACCAGGATGTTTCTTTTCATACCTAGTTTCATACAAATAATATTCAGTTTCTGTTAGGGATAGAAAATAGGTTATTAACTGAACTGAACCGACTTGGCCGTCAAAAAGCGTTTCGGTTTGGTTAACCTATCAGTTATGTAACTTTTTTATATCCAGAGGTCGTTTCCTCAGAATCTTCACTAAATTTGAAACTTTTAATTCACTGTAAAAACGTGATTTTTGCAGGTGTCATATATAGAAAACGAATAAAAGACGACCAAAACATAATAAAAAGACATTTTTGATTCATATAACCACTTGTTTGATTGTGTTTATAGTCTATATATTAAGAAAAGCATGATTGTTTTAGATTTTGTATACCCTTTCAGTTGTGATAACAAAGTTTTTCAGTATTTTTTTGCTTGTTTGAAGTTGTTTCTAGCTATAATATTGTTTTTATCAGCTCTTACTGGTTAGCCTGGTTAACTGCCTTTTTATGACCAGTTATCAAAACTGGAGGGTCAATAACCTATAACCTAACCTCATAACCTACCTTTTTCCCTACCTTGGTTTCTGTTAAAGTTTTAAATAGATAAAATCCGTTACCAATAGAAATTTAGAAGCATGATACATCGTCTAGGCTCTAGGTCTAGGCTCTACACTACATAAAAAAAAATAAAAGATCGAAAAAACTTTTTTTTTAATAGATTTTTTTTTTATTTATCAAGGCAGTCAACAGGCAAACAACTGTTGTTCAAGTGTTGCAACAGTATTGTACGGAATGTTGCATAAAAACTATATGTTGTTTGGTTCATAAATAAAAAAAGAAAAAAAAGATCGGAAACTTTCTTTTTTTTTTTCTTTTTTTATTTATAGAGTGCAGAGCCTAGTGCATCGTGAATATCAGTTTTAACACTTATAACTGGGATGCTACTTTGGATCATTTTAAGCGCCCTACCCAACTTTCTAAAAAGGACCGCAAAAGTGCAAATGCTCTTGCAAGCACAGTTTTGAAGCACTGCGAGTGCATGTGACTATCAAGGCCTAGCAAGAGATCAACCGAGCTTGCTAACCTTGAAGGACCACCAAATTGAATATGACGCGCCCCTTCTCTCATCTCTTTTGTCCCCGCTCTCCCCTTCTCTCCACAGCCCACCTCCTGTCTTAATTGCTCTTCTTCCCCCCTCTCTAACTAAAGAACGAAATCAGGCGATGGGGATGCTGTATCTGTCTATGGGCGCGACTAACAGGAATACAGAGTAACAGAGGCCACTGAATTTCAACATCCAGTATCGGACACACACGGTCAAAAGAAAATGAGACACGAAGGGAAGTGCTCGTATGTTCAGGCATTCGAATTGCGGCTGTCTTGCAGTCCTAACTACCCAAGCAGCCGGAAAGGGCCCCTCCAACCCCCCCCAAGTCTTGTAGAATCATCAGGAGTCCGAAAGCGAAACACTGCAGACAGCTCGCGCATCAGAAAGCTGTAAACTGTCGATGACTCCTGCTTCTTTTCGGCTCCCAGAACGAACTACTTGCTCTTGCACAAAGCCTTTCTTTTCTGCTCAATTAAATCGCGTTGCAAGGTCAAGTACGGATCTATCGGTTGATTGATTAAGGAGCAACGAGTGAGAGGGAGAGCTGAGAGAACCGAGAGATCCTTTTGGCAGGGACACTTTGGAGGTGACCTGCACAGGACTCCGGAAGGATTCGGGAAAGGGACGCTTAGTACCTCCTCCTATGTCAACTCTCAACTCCCCCCCTTTTCTGCGCACTTTTTCGGCCGTTGCGTATCACCACCTCTGTGGCTGGACGCACACTCACACACTCACAGACACGCGAAGCGTAGGCAGTCCTTCTGCGGTTGAACCGAACAGCAAAAGGGCACTGTGACACTAGGTCTCCGACAGTCTGTCCACATTTAAGAACGAACAGTAGAAAGAATCTGTGGACTTGTAATTCTCACTGACACTCACACAGACACGGTTCAATCGATCAGGCGGCCTTAATTGGATTCAAATCATCATCTTATCGCTTTTGAGCGGAAAAGAGAAACCAAAAACTTCAGATGACTTCAGCGGGTGCTGCAAGGATCTCATAAACAGATCTTACACGCGTACTTCGTTGTTTATACCGCGCACTTGAGAACCGTGTACGGCCTCATCCCCCCTTAAAACAAGCACAAATGATTCTTAGGTTCTCCTTTTTTATTCTCGACGGTCACACAGACGGACAGCAGACGGACTAGCGAAGGGAGGCCGAAACAAACCAGAAAGAGAACACACAATGTGATGATACAAGGACCGACATCACACAGAACAAACAAACGGCGGCCAGGCTCTGAGTTGGATGGGGCAACTCGCTCTTCCTCCCGGGCAGCTTTCCTCTCAAGCTGGAGAGAGAGGAATTAAGAGATGCAATTTCGTGGGTGTGTCTGACTCTCCCGAAAGGACCGAAAGCGCAAATGCCCTTGCAAGCACAGTTTTGAAGCACTGCGAGTGCATGTGACTATCAAGGCCTAGCGAGAGATCGACCGAGCTTGCCAACCTTGAAGGACCGCCAAATTGAATATGACGCGCCCCTTCTCTCATCTCTTTTGTTCCCCCTCTCCCCTTCTGCACACAGCCCACCTCCTGTCTTAATTGCTCTTCTTCCCCCCTCTCCAACTAAAGAACGAAAACAGGAGATGGGAAATGTCTTTTAAAAAAAGGAAAGCAAAGAAAGAGTCATACCAAACGTGGATGCAGTGAAAAGAAAAATTCCCATGCAAGATCCAAAAGACAGAAACGGATGGGAAAGGATGCAGAAAGAAAGGACGCAAAGATCGAAAGCGCCGCTCACCCTTCCCAAAAGAAAATCAATGAGAAGCGCAGCACTGCGGAACTGATTCAAGAAATTCTAAAAACAAGTTCAGACACCTACATGCCAGTCTCGCCTAGCTCGAGTTTGTGGACCTTGAGTGTACGTGGCTGTTGTTCTTCCACATGGCACGCAGAAAGGAAAGCAATAAAAAAGAAGTGCGCGCATGTACGCCAACATGGAACGGTCGGGACCTTTACTTCACATTTCTTTTCATAAAAAAAAAAGTCTCCCTCTAATCTCTCTTCGTTTTCTCTCTTTCTCTCTTTTCCCGTGAAGTCTCCCCCCTTATCTCTCTCTTGGGATTCGTCTCTCTGTTTCTCCCCTCCATCGATCGATGTGCCCTTTCCTTCCTTCCTTCCTTCCTTCCTTCCCGAAACAGCCTCCTTCCGAATCCTCCTTTACGACGAAACGGCTTTCAATCATGCCCTAAAATCAGTACGTCTCCCTTTGTTTCTCCTGTGCACGCACCCCCGGGCTCAAATACGAGCATCCATGCAGATGGTCCCCTCCGATTGAGGAACCGCACGAGGATTGGGTGTCTGTCGATTCGGGGTGGAAAGGAAAAAGGGAAACTTCATTCATTAAAATTCGTAGTGTACATCCTTTTCCATGCATTGTATCGACAGCATGAAAATGGGTTTCCGTCGCTTCATGCATGCAAAGAGTGCGGTCAGGCGTCCCCTGTAGATGAGGGAATCGATATGCATGGAAAGTAACGGTGAAAGTCGATTGAGTGCATGGAGGAGTGGGCGGACCCAGAAGACGAACGAACGGGTCGGGCAAGAAAGGAGAGGCAACGTCTGAATTCAAGTGGGGATTTGAATCCTGGTTCGACTCTCCCATTAAACAGGCATGCATACATTTAGGCGGTAATGCAAAGTTAAAACGCGTACAGCGACAAGAAGGGAGAAGTTCGACGGGCTTCTTCGTGTATTCTATTCCTTTCTCCCGTTTCCCCCTTCCTTGCCCCCCCTTTTTTCTTATAAAATTCCAGTGCTGCAATGCACTCACCGACTCATTGGCAGCACAGGTCAAATGATGAAGGAGTGCACGCTTGAGATCCTTCCGTCAACCTTTTTTTTCTTTTTCCTTTTTTTCTCTTTGTTCTCCTGTAAGTTCCTTTCGCTGCATTGCACTCGCTAACTCAAGAACAAATGAAGCTCGAGAAGATAATAAAGAAATTCTTGACATGCTTTCTTCCACTTTTTTGCCGGTTGTTTCCTCCTTTCTCACCGCTTCTCCCATTTCTGATTGGCAATGTGTCTCACTTGCATTGTTCGCCTCTCTCATGCACTGTTGGGTGGGTGGGTGACTTTCTGTCTTCAAGGACAAGAAGAGAGGGAAACGAAAAAGGCACTGCACATAAAGAAGTGAGACACTGTCAGATGATCAGACATGCATGCATTCAAGTGAATGCGCAAACACGGAGAGTGATTGAGAAGCCATCCTCCTCCTGCACGAATCTCCTCTCTGTCCCTCACTCACTCACTCACCCACTCACTCACTCACTCACTCACTCACTCATCAAGCATCCCTCCCAGAGACACCGTACAAACTGCCAAAGTTGCCATCAATCAATCAAAGGACATTTTTGCTTTTGGTCGATCGACCTCATGACAACTTTCGACTGCTGTCTAGAAAATGTTGTTTGTGGGGCTGGTGCTGGTGCTGTGGCAGACAGTACGTAACATGCCGAGGGGGTTGCTTCGGCGTGCTAGGTAGGGGGGGGGAAAAGATAGAAAGAAAGAAAAAAAGAAAGAAAGAAAGAGATCAAATAGAACTTTCCTTCCTTTGAGTTCTGCCAGACATACGGACACTCAAACAGACAGACGGGCACACACACAGGAAAAATTGGTCTCTTCGTCCTCACGCCGTCCCCATGCAAAATTTTATGATTCCTGTCGCCTCTCTTTTTCTGCTTCTTCAAATGGAATACGGACCCGCAGTCACTGGGTAGGAGGAAGAAGACACACAGACGTGAAGACCATTTCTACCTTCAATGAATAAAAAGAAGGGAAAAAAGCTGACGCTGTTGCACGAGTGTAAGAATAGCTGGGCAGCTGACGCGAATCTGACCTTCATCGCTAACGCATGCTCTCGTTCACTCTCAGCCTTTTCTTCAAGTGGTGCTTCTCAACGGCGAAAGCAGGGTCCAGGCTGAGCGATCATCGCAGTGCAAGAACGCCGCCTGTCTATGACTTACATCAGCCGTTTTGTGTGCTCCTATGAGTACAATTCAAAGTTGTGCACATGCAGAAATAGAGAGAGACGCATGTATGGACGGTGTTCAAACTCGAGCTGTATGCATCGAAAACGGCATGCATGTATTTGTATGCAGTCATTGTCTTTGTGCAGCCGAACGGAGACTCCTTCGGCATGCAACTTTAAATAACCAAACCAGCAGATCGAAGCCCTGACGAGTGGACCCATTCAGACAGAAGAAATGAGAAAGAACTCTTCCTGTCTTTTCATTCAGCCGGCACTTCGTGCACCACTGTCGGCAAGATTTCTTCGTCCAGTCTCTTCTCTTCTCCCCTCTCTTTTCTTCCTTTCTCTCCCAAAAAAGTTTCCTCTTTCTTCTCCTTTCTCTTCCATGGAGCAAGAGACCAAGACACTCCCGTGAATGCCGGAGAGGCATTGACGGGCTAAAGGCCTCTTTTATGATCACTTTCCATTGACGGGCAGACTGTTCACGAATGAAAAAACTGATAGACCGGCCCCCCTACTCCCAAATTTCTCCACCCTTCTCCAAAAGACAAGTCTCCCGCCGGGCCCCTCCAATCATCGACCGTTTTTTTTTTCCTCTTTTGCCATTACGTTCACGAATGATAGAGAGGGTCCACGAATGCTTTGCCTCTCTCTGCTTCGCTTGATCAGGTAGGTACACATGTGGACACGAAGGAATGCGGCCGCCCCCTATCGTTTGATGATAAGGCGCAGACCGCCATTTGGTCAGGAAGTCATTGTTGTGCGCCCGCTCTCCCTCTGAAAGTCATTGCATGGGTGAGTCGCGAGCACTGGGGGGTAAAATAAAAATGCTGATTGAATTTCGGGGATGGCAGCCTTTAATTGTCGGAAGACAAAGGAAGGAGGAATAGTCCTGTACACATGGGAGGGAGTGTTGCTGCCTGCAGGTGTGAGTGTCTGTCCGTCCACAAGGAATAATTAATTCTCCCTCAAATCTTTCCCCTCTTCTTTAAATACGCAATCCATCTTGCTGCCTTACTCTTTTTGTGACTCGTCTTCGGAATGGGAGGAACCGGGGATGGCTTCGGAACAGGCGAAACAATGAACAGAGGCTCTATGGGCTTTCCCGTGAAAGACGAGGGGGGCGCAAGAAGACGGCACGAAGATCTCAAATCGAGAGGGGGCGCGCCGTTCTCAACAACGGCAACCATAGAGGAACGGCAACCTTCTCTGAAAGTCCCTGCACCCTCAGGCTCCCCCCCCCTCGATGATGTTCTGAACTTTAATCTCCGAACCCGACGCCGTTCCAAGAGGAGCCCGCGGACCGGGTGAGCCGAGCCAGAAGAGGGGGCTGCGACTGCGACGCTCGACAAGGTCTCCGTCAAGTGCGGGTTCAACAGTCACTCGGGCGGTCGCAGATATCTCTGCAGGACCGTCCACCTGCAGGAAATAACGCAGGAAGGACGATAATTATTCTTTAATTGCTGCAACGCCGGAGACAAAAATGCTCGAGGGAGGGAGTTTGCGACAAAAGAGAATCATCACTTCAGAAGAAACACTAAGCACACAAAGGACTACCAGTGGGACACGCTCACGTATCTGCAAAAGGGGTGGAGATAATGTGTACGTCTTTGTCGCCTACCTCCAAGTTCCTTTGTACGCACACCGGCTGGGGCGGGGCGTCTCTCCCTGCGTGTCTTTCGGTTTTCGATTACGCGCGCCTAGAAAACCCTCTCGAGCCCTGCGCACAGGAGAGTAAAGCCTTCCCTCCAGCAAGCGAAGGGAAGATGGCAGGCGGACGCCAAACCTCGAAGACGTGTAAACCAGCGGCACACGTGTCTGCTTACCGACTGGCAGGACGCATGCACATATGGATCTATCGAGGTGGTCTGAAACCGTCGTGCGCGACATGCACCTTTGCCTTTGCAGACGCCTTGCAAGCGTCCGGTGCCAGTGGTCCGCGAAGGCTCTGGTGGTTTTCTCACAGGAAGGAGTTGACGGACTCCCCTAGCTGCAGAATCTTTCTCCCACTCCACAGCTAGTGGGTTGAGCGAGGAAGGGGGCGCGTCCTCTGCTGCTCCAACTTCGTCTGGCGTATCCTCCGCATTGGCAAGTGAAGTTAAGGGCCTAGGGGAAGGGCTTTCGACCTGCATGAGACAATCAAGGCAAAGGTGAACGAACAGAGGACCAGAGCACTGCCGTGGGGAAAAGATCAAGGCCACATGGATCACATGAAAAAGGCACAGAGTGGCTATCACAAAACAAAAGAGAGATAGACAAACAAAATCGAGCGAAGAGGCACACAAGCAACCCATTTGTGGCAATTCTAACCTCCCCCCCCCCCCCCCNCACAGACACACAACAAACAAACCGACCATGCCAGGCTTCAAGTTGGTCACAGTTGCAACGGTCGGCAGCCTTCGAGATCCTCCTGTCCAGCTTCGCCTTTCCCTTCAGCCAGCACGATCTGCCTTCGATCGGATTCCCACCCTCGTCGTCCTCAGCGCCACACGAATCCCACCCCGTGCGTCCAGCAGAATGTCCTCGATGCTCTCTTCCTCCTGCTCCGCATGCACAGAATGAGGGGAACACCGATGGGGAGCCTGCCCTCAAAAGGCAATTAAGTGATCTAGAGGGGGCGCAAGAAGGAAGCAGGAACGACACCGTCCGAGCTGATTGATGTCTTCAAGAGGTGACCCCCCTCCGTCGCTGAGCTGGCCCGTCATGCTCTCTTCTGCAACGGTCAGGGAAAGGTCCTGTGCTGTGTGTGATTGGGGGAGAAGCATCTCAGTAGCTAGGATCATGCAACACATTTAGAATTCGTATCGCCAGCCGGTCAAAGCGACACCGGGTACACGTACGCACTTAATTCAACTGGCGCAACCATATGCACATGCACACAGAGACAAGCACCCGCACACCTCCCCTTGCAACACAAATCAATCATCCTAGACGCAGGCCGGTAGGTTCACTGGCTCGCACTTGCATGCTCAAGGGAAGACACAATTGAGGACCAAAGAGACAGACAGATTCATCGATCCGGTGACAGAAAAGGGCCACGAGGAATATAGAGGCAAAGAATATAGGAGGGAGGGAAAAGGGAAGATACGGGCAGGCGGACAAACGCTGCACGTGCAATTTGAAACAGCACGTCTCTTGCGTTCCTCTGATGTTTCTCATGAGAATCCCGGCGTATCAAGATCTGCATGCTGACGGCGGAGAGATAGGCTGACCTCAGTCTCAGACGCTGAACGCGGATATGTCTCCCAAGTCAAACTGTAAGATGTGAGAGATGAGACATTCAGGCGACTCTCGCATGCTCTCCCTCTCCTAAGCATTGCCTTCCCATGGGGTGCGCTAATCCCGATAGACCTGCTGCGAAGCCGCACAAGACCGAGGCACGAGTTCCCATGAGGTGCAGCGTGAGGATCCATTCTCTCTCCCGAGTTGATCTTCACTCCTTGATTTCGGCGTGAAAGCTTCCCGCCCGAATCAGACTCCGGGGGCAAGAGGCGCGAGGCCGGACGAGTTGAGGAGAACTCAGGAGGGAAGGAGGCAGCCGGGGTCGCCTCTGAAGTTCTGTGTGATCGATTGCTCGCTTGATCGGCTCTCTGTGTCTCTGTCTGATCTGATCGTGTTGCGAAAGGACATTCCGACCCTCGGAGACACCATCGCACTCCTCTTGTCTTGTCTTCTCTTCTCTTCTCTTCTCTTCTCTTCCACTATCTCCCCTCTTTCTTCTCCTGTGCTTCTCTTTCTTTTCGTTCGTGCTTTTCTCGGGTGGACCCAGGGTCACGGCAACTTGCTTGCGAGGAAAAAAGAGGAGAGGAGAGGAGAGGAGAAGAGAAGAGATTGCTGTCCCACACCTCGTTAGTATGACGGGAAGAGACTGACAGGCATGGGGGGAAGATCAGGACCCGCAACCACCAATTTGGAGGGAGGGAGAAAAAAACAGACAGACAGACAGACTGACTGACTGACAGACGTGAAGACGACTGCTACGTTGAATTAAAGGAAAGGGGGAAAGAAGACGCTACAGCATGAGTGAGAGAATGGGTGGGTGGACAGCTGACGCGAATCGAATCCTCACCCACCAACGCATGCCCTCCCCCAAGACTTCTCTCGTTCACTCTCAGCCTTTTCTTCAAGTGGTGCTTCTCCACGGCGAAAGCAGGGTCCAGGCTGAGCAATCATCGCAGTGCAAGAACGCCGCCTGTTTATGACTTACATCAACCGTTTTGTGTCCTCCTTTACATATACGTCAAAGTTGCGTACACATGTGCGTGCATGTCGGGAAGAGACTGACAGGCATGGGGGGAAGAGTAGGACCCACAACCACCAATTTGGAGGGAGGGAGAAAAAGACAGACCCGATTTCCCCCCCTCAGTAGACTGAAGACTCTGTTGCAAGCCCTTGCGGAATGAAGCAATATCGATAGCGAAGCTCTTCCGGCACCATTCACCCCCTCCCTCCTTCTCAGTGGAGCCGCCCCTTTCGCCGTCCCTTGAGAAACAGAAACCCGTGACAAAAGAGAAAACAGTCTCCCCCAAAACAGAACAACCCCATTGCTGACAATTCAATTTAAAATCAGAAGCGGGAGAAGAGAGGTCCCCCGAGTGGACGGAAAGGCATGACCGTGACTACAGCAGGGTGAGCTGACGCATACCAAGCTGCAGCCCGCTGATGATGTCGAGCCTGATGCGTCGCAAATTCTGCAGCCATCCCGTGAAATGCAGCTTGCTGCTGTGCGTGCACACACGCTGCAAGAGCGGGCGTCGGGTGGACGTAAAAGACAGGGCGACAGGGCTTCACGACGAATCTCAACGGGGGGGCGGGAGGCCAAGCCTGGTGGAAAGGTAGATGAGGCCGTGCCAGCCAGGTAGGAGGGTGGCAGGGACAGTAACCGTCACTCCGAAGGGGCGCGGGCAAAAGCGAAGGTGCAGCCCCGTCCTCCAGAAAAACGTCTTCGACGGACAGGCCACCCGCACGCCCCCCCCCGAGAGCAATGTCCGTGACACTGCCGGACGCCGAGACAGGAGAATCTGATGCTGCTGCTTGTGCTGCTGCGACCTCCAAGTCGGCATCATGAGTGCCGATACGTGAAAGGGCGTCGCGAATCTGCAGGGGCCCCGGCCCCTCCGACCTGAGAAGTCCTCGGATTGCAGGCATCAGCGGATGCCTCAAAATGGACTCTGCCTCCTGGCGCAGCCTCTCAGGTGCCTGACTACAGGCGGCAAGCTCCCGGAGCTGGCGGTCAACACCTTCGGCCGCTCGTATGGTGGCAAAGTTGAAAGACCACCGCCACTCCTGCTCTCCTGGAGGCAGGTGCCATAACTGGCGGCAGAGCAGAAGCACGTAGAACAGGCTCATGCCAAGGGACCAGCGGTCCGCTGCAAGAAGGGAGGCAGTGGTGGCCCTGACATCCGAAGAGACATCCAAGAGATCTGCCAGCCAAGGCACACAGAAGCCGGGAGTGTACATCACCCCAGACAGATGCACGAATGCTTCCGGGTCTCGAGGCAGTACCTGAAATCCCGAAAGGTCTCCCAAACAGAGAGCGCCTGACTGGCGCACGAAGACATTTTCAAGCTTCAGGTCCAAGTGAGCAGCACGACGTTGCTGAGCCCGCTCCACCAGGTCACAGAGTTGCTCGGCGATCCGAATCTCTTCCGTCTCCCCATATCCACTGGCAGGGGAGAACAAGCGCAAAATCGACCCTGCGAGGTCGCCCTCCTCACAGAGTTCTAACCCGAGAACAAAAAGAGGTTGCTCACCGCTGAGCTCTACACGGCCTCCGAAAAACAAACCGACGCAGTCAGTGCCAAGCACTGACTGGGCTTCGACCAGAGCATTTCTTTCAGTCCTCCACTGATCGAAGTCCCCGCCCAGCTTGATGCAGAGGCGGCACCCGTTCGAGGGGCGAGTCGGACGAACACGCAGTCCTCCCACGAAAGGTGGGAGTGTGCTTGCATTCTGCACTTCCACCTCAATGACGACCCCCCCACCCCCTTTTCCCAGTTTCCTGACTGAGCGGAGACCCATCGCGTGAAACGAAAAGTCCAGCTGCCCGATGTCGTAGAGGTCTTCTACTTCTTGACTTGTCAAGGGAGGGACTGTCACAGCGGGAGGCACAGAGGTGGGAGACCCCCGAAAAAAGACCCAGCTAGGGGCCGCAGACTCAAAACCCGGTGGGGGGCCTGGTGCAGCCGCAGGGACAAGTCTCGGTGGGGCTCGAGAGGGACGGGCTGGAGACGGCACCAGAATTCCGAACCCCGGTGGCACTGTGTCTGTTGGTCGCTGTCGATCGAGTCCGGGGGGGGACTGGAGGGATCCTCCGGCTGTAGGCAGACGCCAATTTGAAGAAGAGGACCCCGATCGGGGGCTCTTTGTCTCCTCGTTTGCACGGTCGTCACAGAAACTCTTCGTATCCTGTTTCGCCGTCTCTTCCTCTCCCCCTTCGGATGTCTGTGTCTGCCGTCTCGGTGAAGGAGACGGAGACGGCGACCCCGATCCCTCCTTTCTCCTCAGTTGTCGCTTCTCCCTCTGCTCCTCAGTGAGGCCCACCTTCGGCCTCCTGTAGAAAAAAGGGCACAGCTCCTTCGTCGGATGGGCCGCGACTTCGGTGAGCATCATCGGGGGCATGGCCCCCCTCAACATCGCAGCTGCAATGCGCCCCCCCCTTCTCCCTCTCCCTTGGGGTGCCCGCTCCTCCTCGAGAAGGCGCCGTTGACGGGCCCTTTCTGCTGCCTCCACATCCCTCGTGACTCTAGCAATCGCAAGGGAGCATCTCACAGACCTGCAGCGTACGTTTGTCTAGACGTTTGTTTGAACTCCAAATTCATTCAGTTGACATAGCTAAATATAATACGGGGGACGTGGACATCAATATGTATACAGTATGCGCGACACCTCTTCCCGTCTCTTCACTGTCGCAATCGCCAGAGGGTGCCTTAATTAATTACAGACCTGCGTCGTGCATATACGGGATCTCACTTCAGTGCAGGCACCGATCCTTTGGATATCGATCCTGTCTCTCTCTCTCTCTCCCTCCCTGTATGTGTGTGTGTGTGTGTGTGCATACGTCAATGTGCATGTACCTATACATGTGTGCATGTCTGTCTATGTACACATGTACATACATGTATTCGCACAAATGCATGTGCACTGACCCGTACCCCCTCTGGAATGACTTGAGCTCCTCAAAGGGAATCAACTCGCTGGTCTCCTGCGATGAACTCCTCGACTGAAACTGGCCCTTCTCCTCTGTCCCTGATGGGGTGGGCTTCTCCTTCTCCATGGTGCCTCGCATTACCCTTCCCTTCCATCCCCTCTGCGGCTGGAGCACTGGCTCCTTCTCCCTCACCCCCATGCTCTCTTTCGCGTCGATGGATGTGTCTGCAGCCGGAAGTTTGATTGTCATATGAAAGACATACAGTCAAGTGATGGAAGTAAGAGAGTGGCCATTCCTTGCATGTGTATGTGTGTTTCAACTTGTTTCCATTGAGAGAACTGTGCCGTGTGTGCATTGAGCTGTCGCCCTCTTCGTCTGATTGGAACTTTGCGTGTGACACTCAGAATAAACACAAAAAGGGCAAGAGGCTTTTCTGCATTCGCATCTCTGTTGCAAATTAATCGTATGTCGTTCAGGTCAAAAGAATAGAAAATTCTTGTGTTGCTTGGGAGAGGTGCTGACGGGCGCTGACCAAAATATAGACAACTCAGGGCCACCTACCTGGAGAGGCTCTGGAGACCACACACGTCTTCTGATGCTCCGGGGACGCTCTGTCTCTCTCCCTCATTCTCCAAAGAGGCGCCAGCTCTTTGCGGTCGAGGGAGTAGGGCGACCGGGGCTTGTGCACATTCCTGCATTGATTCAATGCAGGGACACATGCAGGTAGGTGCATATCATGTACACAATTGAGGGGGGATTTGCTTCGGTCTGTACTGGAGGAAACCCGGACACACACAAATGAGCGCATGCGGTCATGTACATGCGGATGCATGTGTACACATACCTGTAGTCTGAGTCCTTAGAGAGTGTTGGAAAACTTTCAGAAAACCCACGTGTGTCTGCATGATAATCTCGTGCACATCATATACATGCATGATATCAATATACCCACCGTCTGAGTGAGTCGAGGGCGCTGGGGACTTCTTTCCGGATGTTCAGAGGCAAAGCGAGGGCGGAGTTTACTTGCCAGACGGCAGCCAGACTGAAGGATCTCGGCTGAGCCTGCCGCTGAGCGGAGTAGATGTGGGCTTGCAGAGTTTCCGGTCCTGGGACCCCAGGAGAAAAAGAGGTCCAGCAGACGGAGTGACGGAGGCGGGGAACACAGTGCGTTTCGCCTCTTGTGGCTCTCTCTTTTGACTCTTTGTGCATCATGGGGGAATGAGGGGCTTTTCCCTCAGAGAGAGTCGAGTGGATCCTCAGAGCGGGATGTCTGTTTGCATTTTGGGGTTTGGGAGAGATTGGGTCGCTGTTGTGAAGTCCAGAGAGGACCGAAGGGACTGGTTTTTCAATGTGATCGTTAAGGAGATTGACCTCTTTCTCAGCCTCCTCCTCCTCTTCTTTTTCCTTTTCCCATTCCTCTTCTTCTTCCTGGTCTTCCCAGAGATCCTTTTCTCTCTCACTGGCTACCTCTTCTTCAGATTCGTCTTTCTCCTCTGCTGTCCCCTCTCTCTGCACCTCTTCGTCTACTTCGGCACGCTCTCGCTCTTCCTCCCTCCCGATCTCATCACCATCCTGAACTTCCAACACAGCACCCCTCCCCTTGCCCGTGCCTCTCTCGCCTTCTTCCCCGTCCAACGGGAGAAGCCAGCCTGAGGAGGGCGGGTCCCCTATGGCAGAAGGTGCGCGCTCTGAAAGGGGGGAGAGGTCCTCTGCCCCCGGAATGTCTCCGCAGGACTCCGTGAGAACGCCCCGGCCGTCCTCTCTCTCCCCTTCGTCCAAAGAGCACTGCACACACAGAGGAATGTTTGTTTTTTGCCGTTCTGTTTTTCTCTCTTTCATTCGGAAAGCCTATGCATGTGAAGCATGAAACCAATCACAAATCACTTCGACTTATGTGTACGATTTTCGTTTCTAAGATATCTCCCTGTCCCTGTCTTTATCCAGCTTCCTAGGGGGCCTTCTCTTCTGTGCGCACACACGTGAGGGCATTTGAGTGAGGAACTGTTTGGTGATGGAAAGTTATTTGACACTACAGAACTTTCCTTTGATCATGATCTACGCCCTCAGAATTTCGATCAAAAAGGTGTTCGCCTTTCTTTCTTTCTTTCTTTCTTTCTTGTATGCACAGAAAGATTCATCAAGTTTGTCTTCAGGTGTGTTTAGAATTCATTTAATTGTGCGCGTAGACACGCTCGTGAATGCATGCTTCCTCTGACATCATAGTTCATTGTGACTGAAGCGCATTCAAAGTCTAGCCAGACAGAACGCAGAACCAAGGACATTGCTCGAATCGCCAGGCTTCCTCTGGCCTCCAGAGATATTCACGAATTTACCCATGCACCCTCCCTGACCTGCTTCGAGTGAGAGAGAGATTGGAGGCCCTGCTGCTCGAGTTGCGCTCTCGTCTCTTGGACCTGCAGGGGCAATTGCATTACAGGCTTATGAGGAATGATACCAAGACTGCTACCGATCAGAATGAGAAGAAGGAAGTGAAAGCACTCGATCAGGTGTTTGTCTTCGGACTTGGAGGCGCCTGCAGAGACGCAGAGACCTGGCACAAGAGGTACAAGCACGTCATCACATCGCAACATCACGTCGTTACAAATGGAGGTGGGGGGGAGGGAGGGAGGGGGAGGAAGGGAGGGGGGGGATAGAGGGAGGGAGAGTGGGGCAGAGAGAGGGAGGGAAGAAGAGAGGTAGAGGGTACCACAGAGACGCAGACTGACTTGATGAATATATGTGCACATGCACAATTAAGAGGTACGTGCACATGCATCCACTTTGAAACAGAAGGTCGGACTGCTGACCTCCACTCGCACACGTGCCGACTCCTTTTCCACCAGACCAGAGACTGCATCAAAGTGGTCGTTCAGCATCTGCTTAACAGACCTGAACAAACTCGCATGCAGGGGGGAATAATAATAATAAGATGGCTTGAATGACAACCATGCTCATTTGATCAGCATCTGCTCGACCACCCTAAACAAAAGAAACAAAAAAGGCTAACAATCATTTCCTGATGCGCAAATAATCTGCAGTGCGCTTCATCCACGCAGGAAGTGACAACAAGTTTCCACCGCTCTCCCTTTCTTTCTCTTTCTGTCTCTCCCTGTGTCTGTGTCTTTGTCTGTGTGTGTGTGTGTGGGTGGAGGGGGTGGTCTCTGTGTGTCTTTCTGTCTCTTTCTCTTTCTCTCTGCCCCCCTCGCCCCTTAGAGCTACTCTCAACAAATGTACAGGAGTAATGGATCACATTTCCTCACAAATTCAGGTTGACCACAGGACTGACGCAAGCGTATCCTGTCTGTTCTGGTTGAGTTCCGCCCTCAGCATCTTCTTAGTTAGCTCGGTCACCAGACAGAGGTCCCTCTCCGTCACAGAACCCCCCTCGCCCCGTCCCCCTTCTCTGCTGAGCAGCTCCTCGGTCAGGCTCTTCGGCTCCCCGTCTCCCGACTTCTTTGTTAGCTCGGTCAGGCTCTTCGACTCCCCGTCTCCCGCCTCCCCACCCGTCCTGCTCTCCTCTACGCCTCCACCCCCCGTCTCGGTACCGTCCCATCCATGCCAATTTGAGTGCGCACTTCTCGAAGGGGCATCTCTATGGCAAGAGTAAGATTGGTCCTCCCAGGTGCCTGCCATGACCAGAGACTCGGACTTCAGGCTGTTGAACTTCGCCGCAAGTGCCCCGACGTTCTCGAACACAGCCGTCTTCTGCGTCTCTGCCGCTTTCTCTCGGAGTGCACCTGTCCGACTCGTCTGCTGCACTTTCGCCTGACTCAGCCTGCACGTCCCGGTCACGACACCTCTCGAGTGCCAGTCGGGAATGGTCAAAGCCGAAAACAAAATCAATAGCGCCCAAAAAGGCGCAAGCGAGATGTCACTGTCGCCTGGAGACAGAGTGATTGGAGGCACATAGAAGAGTCTCCTGTTGCTGCCCACACAAAATGTCTGTGGGCTAATGGGCCCATTCACATAATAGACAGTACCTCCATCCCTCCACACCGAGCACCAGTCCCCCCCCTCTTCGGCCACAAAGGGCCTCGAGTGAGACGACGGGTCAAAGAGAACTCTCGCGTCCCCTGCAGGAAGAATGAGCCGCGATGTTTTCATCCGCGAGGCTTGAATTGCCCGAGCACGCTCTATGGCACGCCTCAGCTCAAAGTCTTCCGAATCGAGCCCCTGGGCCTGCAGAGGTTAGGCAGACAGAGAGACGGATCAAGATGACTTCAGACAAAAAGGAGGAGAAAGAGAAGGGGTAAGAAAGGATGAGAGAAAGAGACTCATAGAGATTCAAAAAGTACTGCTGGGTAAAATCGCATTCTTTCCTCCCAACCACCACTCTTCATGAACGAAGTAAGGAAAAAGAAGGATAAGAAGGTGAAAGAGAGAAGGAGAGAGTGCTGGAGAGGAACAGCGGCTTGCATAAATTAAATAAAGAGATAAACTTATTTTATTAATATTTGTGAGAGGAATACAGAGGGTGCTGGAGAGACACAGCAGCTTCACGGCAGAGAAACAGAGAAAGCCGGACAGTGAAATATTAGGCTGAGAAAATGGGAAACATGAACTGAGTGAGCCGCTGCACAACGCAAAAGGAAAAGGCGGAGTGAAAGCTTCAGAAGGATCCTCTCTCTGTCCTCTCTCTGTCGATCTGTCTGTCTGTCTGTCTGTCTGTCTCTCTCTCTCTCTCTCTCTCTCTCTGTGTGTGTGTGTGTGTGTGTGTGTGTGTCTGTCTACACACGAACAAACAAGAAGAAAGAAAGGGAGAGAGAAAGAAACGGAAGCGGATCATCATCACAGTCAGTGAACAGGAAAGAAAAAAATGAAAAAGTAAGAAGAAAACCATAATATTATTGTCTGTCTGTCTGTCTGTCTGTCTGTCTGTCTGTCTGTCTGTCTGTCTGTCTCTTTGTTTAAGTGAAAATGAAACAGGAAAGAAAGAAACGGAAGCTCATCCACGATCACAGTCAGTGAAAAGGGAAGAAAAGAAAACGATCGAGCCTTTCTGTTTGTCTATCTGCCTGCATGTCTGTCTGAAGAAGAAAAAAAAGAAAACATTTTGTCAGTCTGTCTGTCTGTCTGTCTGTCTGTCTGCTTGCCTGTCTGTCTATCTATCTATCTGTTCGTCTATCTTTGAGTCTGGAAGCCTCTCTGAAAGTCTGTCCGTAAGTGTTTCTTAACCAACAGAATCCGCATGCAGACACGCCGACCAGAAGACAGATCCTCAGACCAAAAGACGAGCAGACGTGTACACGCACATGGACAGAGCGATAAACAGAAAGAGGCAGACAGGCGGAGAGAAATATAGGCATGCAGACAGGGAGTCCCGAGGCAGGCAGTTTTCCACGCAGAGAGGTCTTGAGACAGATCTGTGTGCATGCATGCCTGCGGGTCTCTCTTTCTGTCTGCATGTCCGCCTGCGTGGAAGTCTTTCGTCGCTCAGCTGCTTCCTCTGCAGCCTATTTCACCACCCA